>JAYRBW010120445.1:0-17126 GCA_036023295.1 Invenusta paracnida
TATATATTTTATAAATAGTTAATAATAATCCCTAGCCCTTATTCTACTAGCATTGGATTGCCTAAATAAGAGTAATATGTACATTAAATGTCCTATCTAAATTTTAGAATATTCAAATAATGAATAAGAGCAAGATATCATTCTGTCTTCTGAATAAATAGGAGACCAAATAAAAGTGAGACAATATTTCCTGAATAAGAACAAAACAATAGTTATAATTTATACTGCTTCCAGTGTATTCATTTATATGATCCAACAGAAAATATACATATATATCTATTTAATATAAAATTATAAATTATTGTCTCTTATTCAGAAATTATCATTTTGCTCTTATTCAATATTACATTTTTACAGTCTTGTGCTTATTCAGTACCCCACCCCTAGATTGCCACTTAAAAAAAAGAATTTATAAGATTTAAGTTATTTAGAGTCATTATATTTTTAGACTTCATAAATATTATATTACCACATCTTATAATCTACATATTTTTTATTTAAATAATATTACTAAATGTGTTATAAATTAAACGAATAATTTGTATTTTTATATTTTGATTAAATTAAATAATTATTTTATACAAAAAATAAATATTATAGCTATTTAGTATTTGCCTTCATATTTTTTTCTTAAAATTATATTTAAACTTAATATTTGTTTATATTGATATTCTTTAGTATATTAAGATAATTAACAATACTAACAAGAGATTTAATAATATATTTATTTATATCATCAAATATATAAACCTGTTTTTATTAATAATAATTAGTATTTATATTAATAAAATTTCAATAAATTTTATATTCTGGGATCTACTTCTGAAAATTATCAAAATTTGAGCACAAATGGTTTGTTATTTTAAATAAATTGCTACTAACCTATGATTGAAAAATTTGTAATTTTTATATTGCATAACTAGTCATAAAATGAGATGTTAACTTTTTACTATTTTCCCATATTATTTAAAAAAATATGGCAATTTCTATAAAATTGTTCTGGTTTTCATAAAATTAAATTTTTATATAAAAAAATTAAAATTACATTTCAATAAAAACAAACTATATTAAGGTAAAGATCATTTTAATTAAGCTTTTACATATTAGATTTAATATATAATTAATAATTAGTTGTAATAAATTAAATAATAAGTAAATTTACTATTTAAATTTAATTTTAAACAGAAGGAAAATAAATTAGTCATTTTATTTACTAATATATATTATCAATTGTTACTTAATATTAATATATATATATATTAATTTTGCTAAATTATATACTTCATTCTTTTTATATTATAACTAAAGTTATTAATGGTCTTAAATTAAATTCAGGGATATGAATTTTCTACAGATTTTATATAAATTCTTAATTTATCTAATAGAGTGCTACATGATTTTTTTAAATTTATACCATTTAAAAATATGTTCCAACTATTATACTGACACCTGCTTCTATATTAATAAATATTTATATATATCTATAAATTATTTCAATTATTATAAATGATTTTAAATAATTTTCTGACAAATTTCAAATTTTGCCCAAACATTTACTTTTTTTAAATTTAAATGTACTTAGTAGTTATTAACTAATTAGTTAAAAATTTGAACCATTAACTGTAAACTTGAACCATTCTAAATTTGTTTTGCATTTCTTAGTTATTTATGTGTATAATATTTATGTGTTGGCATTATACATTATATTATTGTATTTTTGTAAAGAAATAATAGAAACATCTAGGTGTTGTTTCATTGTTGTTTGATTATATTGTGCCAGTTAAATATAATCTCAAACCAGCATCCTTGTGAATTTATGGCTAGTACAATAACCCTTTGGATCTTGACCTCAATACAAGAAGTAAATAATAAACACTACTTTTATATCACTATACTCATTCATACTTCATTGAAGTAGGGTGTAAAATACCAGACATCAATTGAGACAAAGCATAAATGCTGGCTTAGTCTAGATAAATATGTTCACACTTATATGTATATTTGTTATTTAATTGTTTTATTATTTGAATTATTGTTTAGGTTAAATTTATTATAACTATGAAATAAATTTCAGGACTGATCAATTGATAGTTTTACTTTAACATAATTTTATTTACATATATCCAAATCAGTAATAAAAATATATAACACATAACCATCACTTCTAAAATCTATATTGTATCAGTTATTATACTATATTCAATGCTAAAAGAGATAACATTTTGTGTCCACTGTTAAGTATAAAATATGAAAAAATTCTTCTTAAATATTTTAATTTTTATTGAGCTCAATTTATTCGTTATTATCTCTTTCCATTAACATTTTTATAGTTAATTCTTTACTGTATACAAGAAAAATATTTAATGCAAAAATATAAACTTATACAAATTAAATATTAATTATAAATGAATGTCAATTTCTTTAAATTCTAAGAGTGAACTCATATTCTTTGTATTTTGTTAAGTTGAAAATCTACAATAATATGTAGATCGACTTTTATTTCAGTGTTTAAAAGAAATGGAGTGAATCTTAAATGGATATTACAAATACATTTGCTTTTGTTTTATTGTTAACTTAAATAAATAAATTGTTGTAGTTTATTTAAGTTTGATTTTGTTTAAATTTTGAGTCTATATTATATACATTTAAGAATATTCTTTTTAATTCATTTGATATCATTAATCTTGTTTTAGGAGATCAATAACCTTCTGCACAATCAGGGGATTCCACTTGAACTAAGAATCGCATTTATCGAACAAATTACAGTGAATCCACCATGGGCCAAGAATACAAATGCCTCAACCCTAGAATTCCATGGTCTCGAGCTAGAGTTTCTACCAAGAAATCGATCCGAGACAATGCATACAGGTGGCAAAAATTTTTTATTTAACAAAAAAATGTAAATAAATTATGTTGTTTTAATACAGGATTCCGGATTCTATGTGCAAATATTAAAATGTATATTTGATGAGAGTAGAAAAAATATGATAGTTTAGCTAAGTAGGTATATAATATTAGTTGTTTTCAAAACTGTAATTTAAAACCTTCTACTAATAAGATTGATTGACATTTTATTAGTTTGATAAAAGAGTGTCATAATAAACACTTCCTATCTTTGAACAATGTAAGCCGTATATCAATGCGGTTTTATATATGGAAAATTTGTGTCTATGTATTTTTAGTTAACTTTGGTGTCCATGATATATAAAGTTATGTTTAATGTATTGTAAATGTGTTTAATCACAATTTCTTTAGCAAATATATTGACCCATTAAAAAATAAGTAATGAATCTATTCAAGGTTTATAATTGGTTTATGGTATATAATCAGTGGGGCAGAGAGATTAAATGTTTTCAATAATTTAATTATCTCGTTTTTGTATTCTTTCATAAACAAATTGACTATTACAGCTAAATGACTAACTGTACACCAATACATTAGATTATAAAAACGAGCAAAATTAGTTATCCCAATCTACATGCAAAAAATATAATTGTGAGTTTATAAACTAATCATGTGCGTTATGACATAATAGTTTCAATACGTGTGTATATTATTGATTTACTGACGTGTGCGACATTTATTTGTGTGTATATTAAAACGTTATACTCTTTTTGACGAGTTGGGTGTATTGACATTAAGTTTTTATCAATATCTCGGATCTTACTTTACTTTCAAGAGATTAAAAATGTTCAGATTCTAATAAAAAATGTAGAGTTAGACCTTTTCTAGTTTTGTCGAATTTAAACCTACTATTTATGTGTTTGCTTCCTACTGCATCCAGACTACATGCTAGACTCCATGATTTCGACAATGACCCGGGGTGACGCCAGTATGGAGGAGTCTGTTATGGCCTCTCTAGCTGACATTCCACCACCCCTGGCGGGCGAAAATGATCAAATGGCCAAGTTTATCGACGATAGTAAGTTTACCCAATTTTATTGCTTTTATTTTTTATTTTGACAGTTATTTTATATAAGTTAGTGACCGTTTCTATTGTCAGAAAATGTGATAGAGGACTCGGGGGAATATCACTACGGATTAATAAAATGTAAATGTAAAAATGTATATATATTACTGCCTGCCTGATCTCATTTATCTTATTGTAAAGTTTATTAAGTAAATATTCCACGAGAATTTAATTATTTGAATTTTGTTGTGTCTTTTGATGAGTATTATTATTTTAAACATATAATGCACCTTCTTGTTTTTGCTTCTATTCTTGTTGTTATATTTGAGGCTAGTACATAGATATTATTTTACTTTCCAATTCTTTTTACCTTCGATATTGACAGTGGTAGCGAAGATCAGCGTGGCATTCAATAAGACCCTGATTCGCTTTGAGCACACACCCCAGGATTCGGACAAGGGTGTTGGCATCAGCGTGCTCATCGAACGAATCGATATGTCTAAGGGAGTTCAACCAGAGGAGGATGACGGAAAATATAGCGGCACGGAGTTCAGAGGTGAATGTCAACGATAGATGTATAAGTAATTATAGAGGCGATCGGATAATTTTAACGCAATTTCTAAATTTGATGTATAAATCAACGAAGAAAGAAATCTATAAATATTGTTTTACATTATAATATTTGTCAGCGTAATATTTGCCGTTTATTCTCGTAATCGAATGTAACTATTTTACGATAGATATTTGTTGGATTTTTATACATACTTGTAAATATTTCTTTCTTGTAGGGACCTTTACCGCCCTCGTGTAATTTCATTTTATCAAACTTCGTTGCCGGTACTATATTATATTAGAATAAAGCAAAATTGTGTTAATTTGTGAAATATGTTGTGATAAAACAAATTTTGTCTGTAATTTAATATTTCATAATATACATATTATCACAACTTAAACTTGTTTGAATATGGGCTGTTTATAAGGAATATCTTTATGAGACCTTTGGTTCGTCTTTATAGCAGGAACAACACGCGACATGGAGAGTATGGACGGGGCCTCCTCTATTGGCGGATCCACCTGCAACTCACGTCCCTACCGATCTACCACTAGTCGTCAGGACTCGAGTTCCCGTCGAGATGGTAGTAGTGCTGGGTCATCCGGCGTGGTCTGCAAGAAATTTGCAATCACGGATGTACTCATCACCTGGGATCTTTTCTCCACCACAACCCAGACGGGCGATGTAAGTATAGACATAACTGTAGAAACGAATAGAGGTGAAGTGGTATCATGTTTAAAAATGGAATGTTACCTGTTTGAGGTATTTTTTAAATTTGTGAATTGAAATATATTCAATTAAATATCTCATTGGCTTTATTTGTTATTCAAAATCTGAAAGAGAGAAGTCTTAACTTCTTCGTAAATGATCTATAGTGCACCAAAACCATGGCTATTATTAAATTAGAAATTATTGATTTTAGTTTTCCCCTTTGGAGTCACGTGAATTTTTCTCTTGAATATACTGACTTCTGATTGGATGAATGTATTTGGCGTGCGGTGTCGTCTCGGGTTGTACTTATAGCTGTTAGGTATGAGACATTTTTCGTTTGCTGCAAAATCTCACAATTGGATTTATTGGCATCAACATTTTTACTTACGTACTTATCTATTAAAATTGTAAATGATTTAATTATCAACAGTAAACGGTTAGACATGCTCAGGAAAATAAAAATTCAATGATCTATAGAAGTACTATTAATTAGAGGCAGGGCTTGTATTATTTATTAATATTTTCGTAATATATTCAACCGATATGTTTTGATACTTTAACACAAATACTGAATTCAACTTACTTATTAATTTAAAAGTCTGACAACTTACAATTTTATTTATAGCAAATGATATTATATGCTTTATCAATCTATTGATACATTTCTGAACCCTTTCGTAACAACTTCTAATGTTTGATCCTTTTAACTAATTAATAAGTATTTATTTTTTGTTAATGTGTGTGTATAACTTTCTTGCATAATTTATTTTGGTTTAATGCTATTTATGCTACTTTATTAAAATATATACATAATATGTATAATAGTAATACGAGTATATTGTATTTTTTTATAAATATGTAATTGAATTAATAAATTTATTTTAATACATATAAAAAAAGCTAGAATAATTTATCTCCGTTATGATTTAGCATTATCTACTGAACATAGAACGACATTATTTGTTTATATCGTTAAACCTGGAAGTTACATTTTATTGCCGTTGCATTAAAATAATTTACTAATCACTCAATCCAAATGTTAATGGATTTATAAATATTGTTCTCTTACATTAATGTTTATTTTTCTATAATTGTTCATAATTTTAGCGTTGGTGTGTTATTTCAGTTTTTTCACTAATTTATTATTGTTACATTACTTGACGAAGAGAGGTTAGTATTTAATACGCAGTTTTTTTTTAATATTATAATATCTTGATGATTAACCTTTTATTTTTACTCGGTTTATTATATTGAAGAGTCATGTTATAACGTATTCCTTAATGAAGTATAATTGTAATATATTCTTTTGACAACATATTATTATCGTTTTGTAATTCTTAAATTTTTAGAAATTAGTAATGAGTAACTTTTGTACACATTATATTCAGTTGGTTTTTCAATACTGCTAAATTTAGAATGTTATACTTTTAAGTATGGATAGATAGATAGAGTTTGTGCAATCTTTTATGGAACCAACGTTAGCCGTTTGATGTCATTATTGTAATGATGAAAATACGTAGGCTTAGCGTTACACGTATCTCAGACGTTTACTAGATATTTGTTTGATGTGTTAACATTTATGCTTAGCTATCTTTTATTAAACCTTTTTTATTTATATTAATTACAAGTATCAAGTGTTTGGCATAAAACAATTCATTGACTTGTTAATGTATTATAATTCAATATTACTACTTTTACGTATAATTTGCTCTATTTATTTTCATGTAAAATAGTAATACTAGGTACACTATAGTTAAGACAGTGTATTATTAATTTATAAAAAGATTAAAGCAATTATTCCGTAAAAGTTTATATAAGCCGTCATGTGATTTCTAGAGAGAATTGTTAGACTTGTATTGATCTGTTTAACTGTATGTATTAGGTATGCTCTTATTGTGAAATATTAATTTGTCAATTTGCAACTACGTCTATAATGGATTTCATTTGTGTACATGTAGTTTCTCTACCCTATAAAGCATATTTAATTAAAGAATTGTTTAGAATTTTTTGAATCTTAAAAAAGAAGTGATATCTGTGGTAAACAGCAGAAACTCTTGTGCATCTGACCTGTGTTTGAATATAATATCAATTGTCATGTGCATAAATTGTACGTAGGTATATTATTATGGTACGTAAAATATTGTATAGATAGATATTTAAACAAGTTACGTTTTTTGTTGTAAATTTTGAGTTTTTACATTTTCAACCTTTAATTTTGCTTTTTCTAGTTTCTACTATTTACTACCACTTCTTAATGTCCCGTGTATAATTATTCCTATTTAATATTTGAATAAAAGCTCGTGTATACTATCAATAAAATTGTATCAAATTGGCACATTCTTAACTGTTTTTAACAGGTAATGTCTCGTATTTTATTTACACATAAAAGGTGTACATATTATTGACTAACTTACACTGCTACTTATAAAGCCTTATACACGGTATAACACGTGACGCTAACCTTGTTGATCTTATCAATATATATATATTTACTATTCCCAATGTAATTAGTACTTATAATAGTGTGGCGCAGTTGTTTTACTGCAGGCCACAACTTTACTAATATTATTAAAGTCCATTTCTCTACATATCCATAAATCGGTTGATGTCTTAATTCCTCTGTGTCTTCAGTGTTTAGCGTTATCTAACAGACCTAGTTTACATGTCTATATTACACATTTAGGATCACCGTTTTAGGATGGATTCCTGACTAGTTTTTTTAAACATTCGTGGGTGGGTGGTAAAATTTGGGTTAGACCTAGATGTATATATCTTTAGTAGAATCTTATCAGCTGTTGCGTCTAATCTGATAATGACGAATGTCTGATCAGCTGATCTTGTATTTATATGAAGATCAAGTAGAAATGTTATGTTCTATTTCTGGATTATACTAGATTGAAAGAAATAAACCTGTTTGACTTCGATATGTTTAAATATCATTTATCATGATTGTTAGGATTCTTTATTTTCCATTTGCAAAAGAATTTAATCTGTATTTTTTCTAATACTGATACTGATTCTGGTGTGTTTTATATTGTTATATAAATCATATACCTATAATGTATATTATTTATTAATTCTTCTTTTATTGCTATTGTTAATACAGTTTTGTATTGAGTTTTTCTGTCTAGTTATTACATTGTTATAATTAATTATTTAACATTTAATTATATCGAGTGTTTTTCGATTTGACTCATTCCGCTTGAACAAAATAAAATGTTTACAACTAATTTTTACCCCCTTTGTATAATACATTCTTTCTACTATTGGGTAGATATCCTCCAATTAAGAGTTAAAATATATGTGAGTAATTAATAAGCCTGTCGTAATAAATGATTTTCTTATCAAATATATTCAGTCGTAATACTGACTGTAATAAACTATTTCGATGGGTAATATGACTATGGAAATGTGTACATTAATTTCATGAAATTGGGGAGCTATTTATGCGTTAATACATTCTTTTTCATATATGTTTTCATATATGTCATGATATATTTCTACAGCTTTGTATAATGTGACTATAACTGATTATTTTAAAATGCTGATACCTATATTTGTAAAACAATGCTATTGTATTTTTGTGTTATTTTATCCTATAAAATGTGAACTTTAAAACTTTTGTATTTGATTTTAGGTCAGTTTTACGACTTAAATCTTCGGCGCCATTATGTCTATACAACTTTTTAAGATCTTCTTTGTTCGTCATTTTCAATTTTGGGGCGTTATATTTTGTACTACTTTTATTTTTACAAAATTCTTTGTACGTCTTTTTAGTTTTACAACAAAATAATCTCTGCCTTTCCTCTGAACCACTCCTCCAGTCCAATCGAGACGGCTCCGACGACACCGACTCTGGTGGCCCTGAAAGTGGTGGCCCGCGCTCCATCCAACTGGCCAGTCTCTCCGGCCTACAGACTCTGGGGGTGATAGCGCGTGCACACGCCTCCCCTCGCCTCCAGTTGGAGGTGACTCTCTCGCCTCTCCACGTCTTTCTCACTCCCTCGGAACTCCACTGGATAACGGCTGTCTATGGAGACATTGCCAGGCCGGCTAGGGGAGGCGGGACAGCCTCGGATGGGGGCACGATGGACTCTGAGAGGATGCGTGCTGGTGGCGCCACGGCTAGTATGAGTGGGGGTGTGGGTGGGCCCTCTGGCAAAGTGGATAGGTGGTTGGATGGAGGTGGTACTGTTGGAGGATTGCATCATTTCCCACATGGCGGTAAGTTGAGACCGATTTAATAAAAATCTGTAGTTAATGAAATTTAATTTTCTACACTTTTTATTGATTGTAATGGTTGCCTAATACTGCTGCATGGTACTGTATAGCCCTAATTTACATCAAATTAATATATAAAATGAGAATTTAGTTCATTTGTAGACTTGTCTATGTAAAATCGTATTTTTATCAATTATGTGGAATTTAACGTAAGATATTGATATAGGTATTACTTATAATTTGAAATGCCTAAAGTATCAGAATTATAAGATATTGATTCCAAAGCTTTTCCCAAATTCCGAACGTTTACTGAGCAATTTTTAGTTGCACAAGATATCTGTATCGAAGTATTTTATTGTATTCTAATTTTGAGGTATTCGACTCAATTTTACGCTATTGAATCTTTATTCTGAATTGCCTTGATTATGACTGATTTTGTAAGATTTATTCGTGTTTTACACAAATAAACTTTTGGGAATAATTCAATCACCGAAATATTTCAATATTTTTGTTGAGAGTCTCACTCCGCCTGTCTTTTCCAGCCACGAGCACCATCGAGTCCCAGGTCTTCCAGTCCTGTTTTGAAGACTTCCCCGGTGACTTTCCAGGTGGCAGGTGTTCTACCTTTCGGGACGATGACTCAGGCACGGAGTTCACAGATATGGCACTTGATAACAATCCTGTCAGTGTTGCAGGACACTGTAAGTACTACTTAAGTCTTCCCAATCAAATGTAGACGTTGGTTAAAACAAATGCGTCGTATCATTTAAATATGATTTTTAGGAATGAAATATAAAGATCCAAAATTAATGTCAAATATAATTTTCATGTTAAAACTATATTGTATATCACTTTGTCTTTTTTAAATTTCAGCTTAAGGAGTCTTTAAAGTCTATTTTAACCGATATTACCTATTTTGACAGAAAAAAATGAATTATAAATAAAAAAGCTCTAATGGTTATGTCTTCCCAGTTTTAGTAGTTAGGTATCAGGTTGATCGTGTATTATGCAGCATTATATATTGTTATACCTCATTTTTTACTTTAATAGAAATATCATTACTTTGTTTGTAACATTTGTTTGTCACCTCATAATATTATTAATCCGGTATGAAGTACATAGAATAGATTCTATATTTATTTTCTAATATACCTTTGTTTGTCGTTCCAATTGAAACTACTGGTGAACGTTGTATACTAATCTTCATAGTACATGAAAATTCTAGCTGCAGTGTTCTGTTATTTTAGTACCTATCTGTCTATAACTGAGACAATTTCTGTTGGATAATAATTGAAGACTATTTTATTTCTATCCTTGAAACATTTGTTTTTATGTCCCTTAACTGGCAAACTGGTGATTTGTTATCAAAGTAATGTTAATATATCAAAACATGGTATAATAATATGTAATAATCCAGTGCTACGTAAACTTGCAGTTATACTCTATTGTGTATCTATAGTACTCTACCTTCACACTTGAGTTATAGTGTTCCTTTCAACGTTGTTATAACAAACTTTTAGTTCTAATGCACTCAAATCGGATCAATCACGTAATCCAACCAAATTGTTCTCTCGTGCTTCATATTTATTACCTTCGCTACCACCACACTGGCCTACATAATAACATATTATGGATCATTTATCACTATGTGGCCTGCTTAACATAACATTTACTTATTAGATAGACACATTTCGTGAGAAATTATTTACTGCTTTGTGTGGAGTTGGTTGGTGGTCAGTTTTGTCTTTGAGTTTTATTAACGTCAATTATATTACACTATATTGTTAGCATTATTGTTCGTCTTTGAAATGTCTATGTCAAGATTCCAAAAATGAAATTAATTTGTCCCTAGTATTGAGTACAGTTGTCGAAAATAAGCGATTAATTATTCATTCGTGCTGACTTTTGTGACATTTACTCGCTGTGAATTCCTCTTATTATTTTTGAAAGGAGGTATATTTTTTATTCTTGAAACATAAATTTAAGATTGTTGCTAATCGATGGAGCATTTGTTTCATGTCTTTTCAAGGTTTCGATAGTGTTTGCACAAGCTAGCTAAACCCCAGTATATTGAACATTTTATTGTATAATTTACAGGTTCCCCGACAAGATTGATACAAGTCACCTAGCAAAGATAGTCAAAACTGTGCTATATTCTCTCCATGTTTATTTGATGAACGGCAACAATGGTATTATGTTGTATTTTGTTCACTGTTGTTAAGCATTATTCATTCGTAGGCACATTATATGTAACCACAAACAGTGATCAGCTGACTGAGGTTATCGACATAAGACACTAGGCGAACCAGTTGTGAACTTCTTCTCTCACCAGCTGATCGTATAAGCTCTCTCTTTCTCTCTCTCTAAGGTTGCACTAACCGCTTATAGCATTAGCTTTCTAAGTCACGCGTTTAACATTCTCGAAGGGGTTAGCTAGTGTTATAGTACGGCTTATAGTCGTATATTTGTGTATCATATGAAGGTGCTGCCTGCCTTTTATTGATCGATCAAGTGAAAGTCGATGGTCTTACTTGCTTTTAGTATACTTAACTAACTCATATTCTATTCGATTTATTTGTATATAGTATATAAAATAGCTTTTACATACTATTTCACTTCCGTTCCTATACATAGCTCATCTTAGTTTTTATTGGGAAATATTCCCCACGCTATATTATCTGGCTAATAATTTATAAATGTGTATCGATTTTTTGTCATTCTTTACTAGCGGATACCGACCGAATGAATTTTTTTAAACTGTGAACTTAGCTGACCTTTGGCTTTAGCTAGACAAGGAAATGTATCTGTATTGTACATTTTACCAGTTTAATGTCCTATAGTTTCGGTCTATTTTTATCAAGGTCTATAATCTGGAGATGTCCTTTATGACGTATGTATCCTACTGGAAATGTCAAAGCTACCTATGAAGATAGTTTCTTCTCGTTTTGGGGCAGGATTGAAGAAGTAGTAACTTGCAGAAGTAACATTGGAAAGTATAGGAACATAGCATTTCTACTTTTAAAATTGCATTACTTTTCCCAGGCAAATAAATAATATGTATTATCGTAGAATCTTAAGCACTACTTTTCGTAGTGTTAGGATTTAAAAAAATGAAATATTAGTTTTACGATTTCCGATGTTTAAAGACAGTGTTAATTAGTTAATGGATTTAAGTTAAGCAATTTTGATAATTCTTTACCTCTATCTAAGTATGTCATACTTCTTGTTCTACTTTTCGTTCATAATGAGATACAACAAATTAGTTTCAAACTAGGTATATCGTACTGCCCGTTTATTTCATAATTTGTTTTCTGGATTTAATTAATGTTGTTACTTTTGTTATATTTCCATATAATTGTGATTTACCAGCGCAAATAATGGCATCTAATTTGAATCACTATAGTTTTATAGCTTGGTTCAAAATCTTCCTATTTATAACGTGCTGTAACGCCTCTGTCTTACTGACATTCTTGGTAATTGTCAATCTAATATTTATTACTCGAGTTAGAAGGAGAGTAAAGAGGTCACTTCAAGCTAGAAATTGATGACATTTTCATTGAATCAATAATACCAGTCATCCAATCAGTTAAGTTGAATTTGATTAACAGAGGCAAATTTTTCGGTTTACTGATTTAAAATAATACATTTTTCATGGTTCGAGTAATGTGCAATGCAATGCAATCCATTCAATTTATGTTTTAGTGAAACATTTGCATCACAACGCCTTCAACGAAACACCCACCTTTTCCTTCAGCTAGATTTTTCCTTTCGTATTTTAAATCTATATTTGTCGGTATTTTCCTCGTCACTTCTACACTTAGATATTTATATTTCTGTTGATAAAACTGGAGATAGTATAAAAACTAAACAAATCGTTTGTAATTTAAAATGGAATAATTGAAATTTTAAAATTTATATAAAAATGTATATTTATGGTTTTATATTATTTATCGCCTGTAATACACAGATATAGCTACGAGTCCGTCTTTTAGGAAGTACGTAATTCTCGCTTTTATAGCTTTACCGTAATTGGTGATGTACATACTTCTATGTATTTTAAAACAATACATATTGTAGTATGAATTACTTAAGAAACCTAATAGGGTCAAATTAGTACGTTCTAGTCCTTCCTGTACAACTAGTAATGTACATTAATAGTGCGTGAAATCACAAATTTATATATTTTTATTATAAACATTCGATTGTTGCTTATCTGTATAGAAACTAGAATTTTCCTGTGTCGTCTATTCTACTTACAACTCCATAAAATCTATCTCATGGTCTACTGTTTTCCCCCACACAGCTCGCGAAGACGCCGACACCGTGCACGTCTCTCTGAGCATCTCGCTCGCCTTCCTCTCCATTGTCCTACTCCATGAATCCCCTGAATCCTCCACTTGCCAGAGCCACAGTAGTGACACCCCAGGGGGCACAGACTCTATTGACTATGTCCAGTTGAAGCGACTGGCCAAGCGCCACTTTTCTCAGATCCACCAACAACTCATCGTGGATCAGGTGGGCTTTGATCGTTCTGGACTCACGGACGCCGCTTTTCTTCGTCAAGCTCGGGAGGCAGTGGCCAGGTTCTGTGGACGGGACCATTTTTGGTGAGAGACTTCAGACATTGGAATAGTCGGAGTTAGAAACAAAGAGATTAGATAGCCCAATGTTCAGTCTCCTGCAAATAATTGTGTCCATCTGTTTGCTAAAGGAGTAGTGTGATTGAACTAGACGCCACTATCAAGTTTATATCATGAGTCAAAATTGTCACTCATCGTTTTGACGTGGAGTTGTATAGTCAGCTAAAATATAATACTATAGAAAACTATTTAATCCTTAGATTTGTATTATGTTGGACAAATCAGTGAACCACAAACGTTTACATATTAAATTGACCTAAATTCAAAAGTTCCTAATTAGTAAAAAAAGATCGAAAGGTTTATTTCACAATGAAATGTCAGAAATATTAATTTACAAGTTTGACTAATCTTTTGAATGCTATTTTGCTCATGTAGAATTCTCAAACCCAATGAAAAATATTCGACGATGTTACGCAAATAGTAGTCTTTAAACCTTATTTATGCTCTTTTTAATATTTAACATTCCTTCTAAATAAATGTCTATCAACTAATTCTACGTCACATCATTTCTATTATTTAGCTGAGTTGATTGTGACGTGGAAATGTTGACTTATTAACTTTATTTAATATACGTTTATAGATTAGAATTTTTATAAGAGAATTTCTCGTGAAGAAATATTGATTTCTATTTTAGTGTTTTACTCATTTTTAGTTACAAATTATAATTTCATTGATGAATAATTATTTATTTCTAAAATGTTATTTCCAAATGAGTTATTGATATTTTAATAGTTGTATTACGAATACTACTTGTACTTGTTAACAGTAGTGTACTGAAATGTGTTTATATTATAATTAAAGCTAAATTTTGAGTTTTAAGTGTTTCTTCTATTCTTGTATAATGTTTTAGTTTTCTGAGTCGTGTCATTTATGGGAAAATTTTGACAACTACATGTGGAAAGCAATTGAAAGCAAGTGTCCATTCAATGGAAATCGTGGAAACACTTTATGATACCGGCAACCACAAACAACCACAGAGTCTTTCTTCGATGTCAAATGTTGCTCATCAATATCTTGAGGTAATCCACCATTTTGAAGAAATTATTACACATAGATAAAATTATGTTATATTTTTTTGAATTGCACTATGCGAGCAGCATGATTATATATACTATAAGATAATTAAAGTATAACTAAGGAAATATAAATTGGATTAAAAAAGTGTTGACAGTGTAATTACAACTAAATCGGTTAATGATTTCGTAAATATAACGATTTAGAAAAAATTTGAACATTTGACAGTATAATTTTTTTATAGCCACTAAAATACACTCTTAATTTCAATTAAAAGCTAATCAAATAGTACATTACACTAATTATGAGATCTCTAATAATAATAATATTTCAATACTTCTTCTTTACTCACATCCCTCTACGTGCGCCTACCCACAAATCGATCCAATCAAACCACCCGACTTTGACTGACGCCAACCTATCAGTTGGTCCTTTTCAAGATTCCCAAGTCTTTAGAACAGCCCTGCATCCAGACGGACGTAAAGATGACCGAGGGCCGACCAATGAGCATGAAGCTTGGTATTGAACTGGCCGAGTGTCATCTGGAAGTGGATATGAGTCTCAAGGACCGGATCTACAACCTGCTCAACAATCGAACTACTGATGATCGCTTCCCTTTTTACAAGGTTGATTGGCTTACTTACGAGTCTACGTAGGATGTAGTTTACCACATTTTCTATGCACATAGATAGTTAGCATAGAAGTGATTCAAATGCTCAAATAAAAAATTCTCTAAATTCTACAAAAAATCTGTTTTTCTTATTTTTACATAAAAAACACAATTTCAAGCACCCAATTATAACTTGTAATGACTTATAAGTAGTATTCTTCAATGTTGATTAAGACTGAAAAATAGCCAAAGACATTTAAATATACTACCTAGACTAGACACGATAACAGAAAGAGAGACAAAATATATGTAATTCTTCAGTTGACATCTCAGCCAATCAAAATCGACTATAACTATGGAAATTTGGTAGGCAAAAGGAAGCGTACAAACTATAAGGCAAAACTATGCATATTTTTTATAAAACCGTGGTCATTGACAAACTTATACTCCTATAAATTACATATGTTATAGCTGACATTATGATGCACATGTCTATAATTTTACTTTTCATATCAGTATTTTATATCAGGTACATTTTTCCATTTGAAAATCGACCATTTATACTATGAAAGATAGTAAATTTATTTGTCTTTCCTACCAAACAATAAATCAATTCGAAACCGAAATTACAGATATCTACAGTGTCTAGTCTAGGTAGTATATTTAAACGTCTTTGAATGATTTCCATCAAATTTTGAAAAACAATTCTTGCTTCAAAACAACTTTTTGAAGTATATATAAACTATGCACAGTTTATCCTCCAAAAATTTGAATAAAAAATACAGGTTAACATATTAATTTATAAGTAATTAAATGAAAATATTATGTAAAATATTAAAATGTTTGAATACTGTATAACAATTTATAACAAACTCAGGGCTGTGATTGCCAAACATTTTTTTTTATAATTTTAGAAATACAATTGAAGTGCTTACCATATATCTAATTAATTTATGAAAAATTTACAATACTTTAAAAAAATCAATAAAATCATAAAATCAAAAAATATATTTTTATTTAAAAATTTAAATGCAAACTTACAAAAATAGGTATGTACAACAGGGGCAGATCCAGGGGGGGTGCTCAGGGTGCTCGAGCACTCCCTTTGTGGGCCAAAAGGAGTTTTAGCACCCCCTTGGAATTGCATAAGGTGCTCAAATCTATATTATTCTAAGTTTAATATTTTTACTGCATCATAATTGTTAGGCGTATTTTATTACATTGCTCAAATTTTGCAGTGTTTGCCAGCAGTTGCTGTTAAGTAAGCGCTGCCGTCTGCTAGCAATAACTGGTCAATCAGAGACTTGCACTGTTCTGCGCTACCGTTGTTATTGATTTTTGTCACGTGATCGACTGCTGCCGTCGTGTTGCTTTGTGCATGCGAGCTACTCCCAGATGACGCTTTCCAAACTATCTTCCACAAAGCCGGAGAAATGGCCGCCATGACCGATAATCAAATCAAGATGC
>JAYRBW010120456.1:0-17124 GCA_036023295.1 Invenusta paracnida
GATAGATCAAATGATGGAACAGGGGGTAATAGAGGAATCGAATTCTCCTTGGGGTTCTAACGTAGTGTTAGTTAAAAAGAAGGATGGAGATGATAGATTTTGCGTAGACTATAGACGTCTAAATGTGGTAACTAAGAAGGATTGTTATCCGATTCCTAGAGCCCAAGATATATTTGATGCCGTAAGTGGGGAAAAATATATTTTGTCGTTAGATATTACTAGTGCGTATTGGGCTATTCCGATAGACGCAGAGGATAAAAAAACCGGATTTGTAACGCCTACAGATACTTATCAATTTCGATTTATGGCATCTGGTTTAACAAATTCAGGCCATTCATTTTAGCGTTTAATGAATAGAATGTTGGCGGGTATATCGTGGAAGTATGCACTTGCATATATTGATGATATTCTTATTTGGATTTTGACCATAGAAGAACATTATGCACGAGCTAAAGAAGTTTTATAGAGAATTAGAAAAGCGGGGTTGAAAATTAAGCCTAAAAAGTGCAATTTATTGAAAACCGAGGTTAAGTTTTTAGGACACCTAATATCCGAAAAGAGAATTCGTTGTGAGGGCGATAAAATTTCCATTATAAGGGATTGAAAAGTCCCTAGAAATGGAAAAGAGGTTCTTTCGTTTTTGGGTTTCTGTGCATATTACAGACGGGTTTGTAAGGATTTTGATAAAATTGCTAATCCTCTGTATATGCTATCGCAGAAAAATGAACCGTTTAGATGGACAAAAGAATACCAGCGAGCATTCGATATGTTAAGAGATAAACTAATTAAAGCGCCGATTTTGAGTTGTCTGCAGAAAAAGGGTATGTTTATTATTGAAGTAGACGCTAGCGATAAAGCTATAGGGTGCGTTTTATTGCAAGAAGAGGATGGAAAGGAGAAAGTTATAAGTTATGGTAGCAGATGTTTTACAGGGCCAGAAAAGAATTGTTGTGTTACGCGTAAGGAAATGTTCGCAGTGGTATATTTTGTGTTGCGTTTTAAATATCATTTATTGGGATCAAAATTTATCTGTAGAACTGATCATTCGGCTTTACAGTATTTAAAAAGCTTTAAAAATCCAGAGGGGCAGATTGCACGCTGGATCGCTCAATAAGCATTTTGATTTTGATATAGTTTATACGCCGGGTACGAAGATGGTAGTAGCCGATGCGTTGTCTAGAAAAGATAAGTGTAATAAGCGATGCTGTAAAGAAATAGCAGCAATTAGCCTACATTCAGGTGAGTCAATAGTGTTTTGGTCACCCGCAAGGGTGCAGAAAAGTCAAAAAGATGACACTGATATCGCCAGTGTGTATAAATCATTAGAAACAGGTGTAGAGGATAATGTAGCGAAATCGTTTAAATGTAGAAGGTTATTAGAAAAGCGGGACACTTTATATCTTAAAGATAGAGTTTTATATATTCGGCAGAGTAAACATGGTATTGAAAAGCAGTTGATATGTGCCAGTGAGGAAATGAAAGCCGATATATTGCGTTTATGCCATGATGAATCGGGTCATCTAGGGGTGACAAAATGAAAGAACAAATAAAGGAAACATTTTATTGGATTAATATGGGCTGTGAAATAGACCTATATTGTCGGTAGACCTAAATTATAGGTAAACAGTCGAAAGGAAGAAAGATGCAAATTGCCTGCTAGATCTACTGGGAGGTTGTATAAAACGAGCGGATCTAACTGATTTTGGTGGGCAAATAGAGTAAAGAAGATTGAGCGGGTGAGAACATTTCCGAAGGAGATTAATTGCAGCTTGATTTCGTTGACGGTGAAGTGCGGGCATTATTGAGCAGTCGCAATCGGTCCCACAAATGAGCTATCGGTCCCACAAACTATGAGCTCTTCTTTGAAGTTTGTCCAGCTTTATTGAATCTTTGCGTAATACCGACTAAGAGCGGTGAGGCATATTCCAAGGTGGTTCTAATGGCTCCATAAATGAGAATATGTTCATATATAGGTACTAATTTTAAAGCATGTAAAAATAAATGTTTGTTTATGAAAGATAGATTATAGTATGTACATTGAGTGTCTCAGATGAAAATTAACAATTAAATTAAATCCAAGCAAAAAAATATTATTAGTCATATATATATATAACTTGTTAAAAAGTGAATCATAGGTAAAATCGAATATTAATATAGTAGCATACTATTTATAAATAGTATGGGAAACTATAACAATTTTTCAATTGTAATTACTTGAGCATTCATAAATTACAATTATAAATTGTAGAAAACTACAATTTATTTAAAACTATTAAAAACAATTATTTAAATTATTTAAAACAATTTATAAAACTACCATATTTTATTAAACACTTCTTTATGTAATAAAAAACGAAATATTTGCAATATTTTCGTAATAAGATAACTGATAAGACAATTTGTATTTATAAAAATATAAATTTAAACGCTAGGATATAAATACGTAGCCTATTTATGTACATATTGACAAAACGTTTTTGTAATAATCATGACATTTAATGGTGGTCAGTTATACGAGAAAAAAACTCAAGTTACTCAAGAAAAAAAAGTTAAATCAAAATTATTATTTAAATATATATTCAATATTTATCTTTGAATGCGTAAACATGAATGATAATAATATTATTAATGCTATGCTTATTACACGCATGTATAGAAACACATTTTATATCATTTTTTCAAATTGGAATTCTGACAAAATGTATCCATATTTTTGAAAATGCTGATAAATTAAAAAAAATAATGCATTCTTTTAATTCTATTAAGTTTTTAATATTATAATACGTATGTGTGCATAGCTTATAAATAAAGTAATAAATAGAATTTCTTCCATTTTTAATTTACAGATAAAACAAAAAAATTACAGAAATTTCGAATGGCAAACTTTTTTTAACACAAACTAGGTTTTAAATGTGTTTTCTACAAATTAAGGCGAACATACTATAATAACAATGCAAGTACTAAAATAATTTTATATATTTATTTATAAATGAATTATATTTTCTAATTTAATGAATAAATAATAAAATATTGCTGCATAAATAATTAAATGGTATGATAAACATTACAAATTTAAATATATTTACATTAAACTTATTATAGACTTTATATACATAACATCAAAAAAGTTCTTATTCGTAAACCAACACATAACGCTACATAACTTTGCATATATACTCTATTTTTCTCCAGGCGCCCCCTGCACACCAAGCGCATCTTACTCAATATCCAATCAAGTGTAAAGAAAATACCAACCCACAGCCCCAGGGTGACTTACCCACCTATCCCACCTCTAAAGAAGAGAGTACCACGTTATCCGGCAAGCCAGTAGAATTTCCCGACGCCTCTCCCGTAGCACCAAGTCTGCACACATATCTCACTTCTGGTTACCATGTCAACCCTTATACTGCCACATGTCACAACCCGACCACAGGCTATTCATCTGATCACGTGACCAATGGAAGTTTGGATACGATGCGGCGATCTGCATCTTGGTACTCGAGTCAGAAAATGCGAGACCTGACATCCATGGGTTATGCCACAAACTTTGGACATCATTTCGCTGAGTCCTATCAAATGACCCCAGAATATTCTAGCTTTCCGGCTTCTAATTATGTAAATAACTCATTTTAATGAAACAAAAATTGTGTCACTTAATACACCTAGTGAACAAATCGACACGCCTTTTCATTTATTTGCATATATATTAAGGTAATCTAAAAATATGTTGTACAATATTCAGCCTTGTTAAGTATGTTGACCCTAATTATGAAACTATTTTTACTACAAATTTTAATAAAAATGCTCACACACAAAAACATATATTTCTGTTTTGAACGGTTATGCCGTTTTCAATAGATTTGATTATTTACATGTTCGTATGATACAATAAATATACAATAAATTATGCATCAATTAACTGCTTAACATACGTAAGTTAATTTCAGACTTATCTAGAATAGTTAAATTTTAATGTATAGGGTGTCTAAAAAAATTGTGTTTTGAAATTTCAAAAATAGACAAAGATTTTGTATTATATAAAGTGTACATTAATGTTTTACCAAATACAAATATTGTAAATATATAACGACTATAGACAAGTGAAACAACGACGACAAGTGTAAAATGTTATTTACCCTATACTGAGGGAAGATATTCACCATTAAAATCTATGATCTTTTGAAGGTCTGCCCTGAAATGATTAAACTCACGTGTCAATGATTGAACTCACGTTTGCCAAGTAAAATTATCCAAGAAGTCCGAGACAACTTGACAACTTCATCAATTGTGTTTAACTGTGTATTTTTCCGTTCAACCTCAATGTTGCGGAACACAAACCTATCTAAGAAGTTCATGTCCGGTGAATACGGAGGTTGCGAAACTCGACCAATATGATTGGCAGCAAGGAACTCTTTTGTCAATATCGGGCTTTATGGGGCCGACCATTGTCGTGCATGATTACTAGATTTCCTCTGCGACAAATAGCTTGCAAGTCCTGCAAATATTGAACATACCGATGGGCATTGATGGTTTCATTGCGATGGAGAACTTTTGAATAATGATCACTACGGTGGTTAATACTGACCGGCAACGATAATGTAGAGCTTAGTGTCCGATATAAGACGACGAGCCACAACTGGGCGATCATTTCGGTCACCCCTTTCATCTACCCATGCACGGACATTCTGCGGTGGAGGTAGTGGTCTTGCGTAGATCCATTTTTCATCGATTATTACAACAGTGGCATCCAACTCATCCAGTATATTTTGGGCTTCCCATACTCGTTGTCCTTTGTGCGCATCTGTTAAGGAATATGGTACCCATCTTGGACGCACACTCTTCTTGTGGAGATCCTGTTTCAGAATACGCTCTATAGAAAACTTGTGGATACCAGTTATTTCGGAAATTGCCACCAGTGATACATGTGGATCTTCTTCAATAAGCTTCCGGACTTGCTGAATGTTTTCGGATGTTCTGAAGACTCTTAGACGACCTGAGCCGTCTTGCCGCTTACAGCTGGTCTTGTCTTCCTCTTGGTCTTGTCAGCCACAAATTGTAGTATCCGCCGTTCATGTATCACATTCTGTTCACTCCAGGCATTGGATAGTATATAATTCATACAT
This sequence comes from Invenusta paracnida, assembly GCA_036023295.1. NCBI lineage: Eukaryota > Metazoa > Platyhelminthes > Proseriata > Coelogynoporidae > Invenusta > Invenusta paracnida. Next base: position 5,124 of record JAYRBW010120456.1, read on the forward strand.
TTCGCTAGCTTTTTTACCATTACGTACCATATGTAAAAACATTAACACGTTCTGGCTTTACGTCTTCCATGATTAACAAATAATGAAAATAATCAACAGTGCTTCTTAACTTCGAAATAGATACTCACATAAATATAAATGCATTGAATTTTGAATTTGAAACTTGTCGTCGTCGTTTCACTTGCCTAGTCTTTATAATATATTGACAATATTTGTATTAGGTAAAACATTAATGTGCACATTATATAATAATAAATCTTTGTCTATATTTTTGAAGGTAGTTTTTTTAGACGCACTATATATAAATATATATTTTTTACAAATGTATATAAATCTGTTACATTATTGTCTATATAACTGTATATTATAATAAACATTTTCATTATTTATGTATATATGTATGTATACAATTTTGATAAATTGTAATGTTTACAAAAATAATAGTTGTGTTTATTTTATGAATTAATACATATATTGGACATATATACCTAAATATTTATTTAGTTAACAGCGCAATGTATATGTGTGAATGTGTATCTCGATATTTTTTAGCAATTATCAAATTTCTTAATAAACTATTTGGTGAGTTACAAGCATGCCATGACGACTTAAATTTTTCCATTCAGGTCCAATTTGTAATTAAATAATGTTTTTCATGAATTATTTTGAAGCGTATATTACAGAAATTGCCGGGTAAACATAATTCAACATTTAAGGGCAATATGTCACGTAGAAAAAAATGAATTGATCTTCTATAGGGGAAAATCTGTAAATCGGATGTTTTCATTATTAAACGAGGTATTACACACAATTTTAAAAATTAGCAAAATCCTAAGATTAATCACAAAATTATATACTTATACTCTGTGTAGAAAATACAGTTAAAGTATTAATACTGTTTTACAATTTACGTATGTTAAAATTATATGAAATGATATATTTACTCTTTAAATGAATTAAATAAAACATGGAATACTATCTTTTTGTAACACATTCACAATATAATGTATTAAAATAAAAGGATTTTATATTGTAGTAAAAATTTACAGCACGATGTAGGTATATGAAATTATACTGTGTGAAATTTCTGTTTTTAATTACTCTATATAATATTAATATATAATAATAATAAAAATAATATTACTAAATTGTTAAATCTTTGTATGCATTCTATTAATGCTACATATAAATTGAAATTTACATACATATGTGAAAATTTAATTACTAATTTCTGTAATGCAAACCTAAAAAAACATATTTGTGTTTTATTTAATATCAGCAATATTATAAAATTAACTAACAATTTTTTAGAATCTTATGTAAAATTAACAAGGCATTTGGAAACATAATGTATGTATATTTAAATAACGTTCAGCCATATAATATTGTATAAACTATATATTTTTTCAAAAATACTGAGGCATAATTGTGGAAATTTCACAATATATATAATTCTTCGTCCCATCCAATAATCTTAATATACATACAAATAGTGTAATTTTAGTAATCATTTAAATAATATCAAAAAGAATTATATCTAAACAAATACATTACATGATTTTGAATAAAATATATCTAAATACTAAAATACAATCTGAAAAGTTAAGTCAAATGTACTAGTGTTAATATGTATCATAGGTATATAAATATGTACTTATGAGTAAAATAAAATAGGATTAATTAGAGATGGTCGATCAAATTGTTTACTAAATATTAAAATATTAAAGCCTGTCTAGGTACCTATATGTATATATGTAAAAAAGATGTTTAAGATAATCAAAGGGAAATGAACTATCAGTTTCTCTGCCTGCTGTCATTTTGTTCGGTTCGTTGTGAACAAGGTTGGAATACATATACAACTATAGGTAGATATGAAAATGAAATTAGAACTATCTTTGACGAGGTGCCAGCAACTTCATCAAACGTTTTGGTGGATATGGGATGATCAACGTAGTTGATAATTGAGTTAATAAAGAATACCATGCGTTGCCCGCATGATATGGTAGGTTAGAATTTGAATAAAGTTTAATACTAGTAAATTTGAATGTATACTAAAATACTCAATGTGTACTAAACATAAAAAATGTTTCATGTATGTTAGTATTTGTTTCAGTAATTAATATGGCTCGTTGGTGAATATTAAACAGTAGATATTGAGGATTGAAATAATTTAGAAAAATGTCCCAATCATTCAGTAAATTTTGTCGAAAATCTCTCAAATCGACAACTACGAATATTTATATATACTTCTCGTTCATTTAGAATTCAATTAATCCTAGTCCAGATAATTGTATAATAATTTAATTGTATTTTTTTTAAACCAGGGGTTAACTTTAATGCAGACTTAAGGACAATTTAATCTATCTTTTACAAGAAATGAAAAATTGAGCAATTTGACTTTATTTTGATTGATGCCATGCCTGATAGCTAATAATATCGGAGGTGAATATAGAACAATTATAGAAAGCGGGAAATAGGGAGAAAGTTATTTGAAAAAATATTTAATTAAATTCCCTATTGTTGAGTCTGGTTGATGTCGGTTAAAGCAGTCGCTTTCTATGAGTACATGGTGATGACCTCACGACCAGTTCCTCGAACTAGGAGAACCCTCTCCAAGCCCTCAGTCATCGCCTCCAGATAATCGATGTAGTTTGTAAGCGAGGCCTTGTTCTTCGGGAGACCAGGCAGATTGATTATCACCAGTTCGGCTTCACTTGAGGTCTCCTTGATCGCCATATTGAGCTTCACGGCGTTGTGCATCTTCTTACGCATCTTGGCCATCAGTTCGTCCCGCGAACCTGACTGTTTAATCCCGGGTCCTGGAAGAAGGGTACCGTCTGAAGCGACAGCAAAGCTCGGACTAGAAGGCGTGGATGAGGTGGGCGTGGAGGGAGACTGACCACCCTGCTGTTGCTGCAACTCAGCGGCCCTCTTGAGATCTGCAAGAGCAGAGGGACTAAAGGTGTACTCATTTGACTTAATTGTGTCGAGAGGAATTCCGGATTGGTCGTTGGAGTCCCCCATGGCGCCTTGTTGAGCCGGACTATCGTCATCGCAACCGGTAACTACGATCTGGTGGTGGTCGTTAGCGTCGAGGCCGCCGACAGTGGATGCCTTTCTGCGGAAGTCGTCGAGTACGGCTTGTGGCTGACAGAGGGTTGGAGAAAGATTCGAGTAAATTGATTCGTAGAAGAAGAAAAAAGGTCTTAAAAGGTAATAATTCTACATGGCTCGGATGGTGTTAAAGATTAAAACAAAATTATAATGCACCTAATCAAAATTACCGGTATAACTTCATTTATTATCACTTTTTATACGTCTGATACAAAATATTTACAAAATACAATTAAAATTTTACTATCAATACTAACTACAATGCTAATAATCCTTAAATATCCAAAAATAAAATGTATAAATGAATTAAATTAAAATCATAAAAAAGTTAATTTTATGAAAATACAAAATTAATATAACTTTGAAAAATTATTTTTTGTGTATTTTCCGCTACTTCACAGCTAAATAAAGGTTTTTTTTAAATGTTAATAACACATAATTATTAATTATATAATCGTCATTATATAAACATTTTGAGTTCATATTATACATAAAATATTTGTTAATTATATAAGGGATGAATTTAAATATATAAATAAATAAAAATAGAAAAGTGTAAAGAGTTGTAAGAGGTAAATTCATTCGAAATAAAAAGTCTAGATCTGCGGCAAGATCTTTTTATAATATAAAAATATTGTAACACCAGATATATTTCGTGAGGCAGCACCCCTGTCACCTTATCAAGGGAGGGAAAAACAATTGAACATAGGCTAGGCTGGCTATATACAAAACAGGAAGTGACAGCGTGCTGCCTCACAAAATATATCGGGTTTTACTATATTTTTATATTATATTATAGTTTTTACTTGCTGCATGCGCACGTAGATCAAGACTTTTTTTATTTCGTATGAATAAATATTTTAAGAGAATTACATTTTAAAATAACTTAATATATAGCATGGTACTAACTAATTGTAAGTAGTATAAAGCTTTATCTTTATATTTTACAAGTATTAGATTATTAAAATAAATGTACATAATTAAATTCTATAGTAAGGTAAAACTGTGAAGATTTAAAAAACAATTTACACATTATTTTGAAATATTTATACAAAATAAAAACCTTTGAATTAATTAAAAGTATTCCTAATTGCAAAATATTTAATTAATTATTTAATATGTAATTTATCTGATGAATTTCAAACGAATATTCAATCTTATACCTCCATCACCATGTCCTTCTTTGTCAGATTGAGTTCACGCAGAAATTGTGATCGTTGCTCCATTTGGATCGTTTTCTGATGAATATAGGCGGTGACATCTTTTCCTGGCAGTTCAACCACGGTCACCTGAAAATATAAGGTTGTAAACATATATAATAGTTGATTCATGTATGAATATAGTTTTATACTAAATATTAGAAAATACTAATAGATGAATTACAACAACATTAATTTTTTTAAATTTATAAACAAGTTCTTCAGAAACCACAAAAATAGTATCTATTTATAAATAAATTTAGATATATAGGTATGTGATGAATTTAAAACACAGATATCGTTATACTTATTAGTTATGATAAAATTCATTTGCTTAAAAATTAGTGTTTAAATCATCATTATATTTTACTTTCTTTACTTTCCATCAATTATTTGGTAATAATATAAAGCAATATGACATTAAATATGTAGAGCTTCTTGTCACTTACAATTCTAATGCATGGGTATGGTCCAAAAGATAAGCAGTAAGTAAGTTAACATAGAATAAGCAAACGAAAGAGTATTTGAATTGACTAGCATAACAAATATTTAACACATTATCACTAAGTGACACATTTTTACGATCCAATAAAAAATTAAACCTCTTTAAACGCTCTTTAACCAAAGGGCATAATATAGCAAAATATAATTTATCATCGCTGCACCTTTTTCATGATTTTTCTCTGTTGATATCCTTCAAACTAGTTAATAATGTTAGTCTGAGTGTATGATAATATGATAATATATTTTTGATAAAAGTAATATTTATTAATGCATTTAGATAATTAAGTCAGATACCTCGGTATATATTATATCACTGTAGAACTAATTTGTTTTAAGCATTTGAGCAAGTTTTGCTTCTGCAGTTACTGAGATAGCTGTTTCACTTAAAGTTTAAGTTAAATGATTCCTCTTGAAAGGAGTAATGTGAAGATTGACAACTACTTATTATTAGGTACTTATTTCATATCATCAATTAAACGATATTTTTCATTTTCGATTAAGTTTATTTGCACATTTATAGACTGTGAAATACTTACAGTAAAATTTAGTGATTAATTAATTAAAAATAAACAAAGTGAACCTCTAAGCTCACTAAAGGAAAATAAATAAAAAATCGGAATAATCTCCCTTCCAGTATCTTTATTTAATAACCTAATTTCCTACTAACAAACTAATGTCAGTTGAATTACCTCGGCATCAATTCGGAGCTGATAAATCCACTTATTGAGGTAGTCCTTCATCATGATATTATTATCGAATTGGGTTGCCACCGCGTATACTCGGATCTTGCAGTGGCGCCACACCTTGTGCTTCTTAAGCAGGAAAGGGAGCAGGATGAGCAGGCCACCATCATGCATGATCCACCAGACATCTATAGTTCCTGTCACCCGTGCGTCCTTGTCCGGGTATTCTGTGATCCCCTTAGGGATGAGAAGGCACATATCCGCAGTGGCAACTCGATGGATTCCATCTGGACCATGGAATCATCAAACCATAGAGTAATTATAACAGAGTTTTAATTAAAATTGATTGTGAATGCAGTTTTATACTTTATTAAGTTACCTTAAGGATTTTATAAATACTATTTTAGAATTTATATCTAATTCAGTCTTTTGATAAACTAATAATATAAGTTTTAGATATAAATGTAAATAATACTACATTTAAGTTAACTTATAATGGCATAAATGTAGATTCAATTGATCATTGAAATCATTTCAATGTCATGTTGCTTTATGCTTTTTTGTTAACGCACAAATTTATGTAAATATCGAATTATAATTAATTTCCACTGATAAGCATATGTATATGTATTTTTAACTCGATACACTATTAATAAATCTTTCAAAATGAAATAAAGTTCAATAAAAGTTAAATCACAGTATATACTTTCAGAGGATCGCTACCTGACCAATAGGTAAGTTAAAGTTATTTTTATACTCTTCCAATATGTATAGCCACCTAATTTACAAATGCATTATAAGATCCATATAAATTCTGAAAAAATGTTCATCCGTAACAACTTTATTAGTAAAAAAATTGTATCCATCATCCCACTCGAGATTGCCACTAAGCACAAGAACTTTACCGAGGAAGTCATAATAGGCGTCATTGTTCATCTCCTCCCTCCAGGCGTACGGCCAACCAACGACAACGGTGTTGGGTCGTAGAGCGCCCACTCCGATCGATTGAATAAGGACACTCACGCCCTCTGAGAACGTGTTACAAATGACGGACTGGGCAAATCCCTTTACCTTCTCCTGCTTCATGGCTGCCTTCAAGGACTGAGGAATGGTGGGAGAGTTGGTATATATACATACTTATCTGCAAATATGTGACAAAATACACATATACACTATAGGTATTAATAGTGACAAAAATATCCTATACTTGTTTTTTGTGGATAAAATATTTGGAGAATTACTATATTATAAATGGCACTGTAATCAATTTGTCAGATTATTAAATTAATTGATTTGATGAAAATTGAAATAAAAAGATTATGTTATTGTTTAGTAAAGTCTAAAACATGTTTATCATTTACAATTAATTCAAAGATTCATTGTAAATAAAATCGAATCTCTTTTCGAGATTTTATATCTTTAATTTAACAAGAAAATAGTTACGGTTACCATAATTACTCAATTAGGAAAGGGAAAAAAGGAAACAAAATTCAAAACATTCAATAATATTATATTTATATTTTAAAATTGAATCAAACAAGAGAATAAATTCTACAATCGACCAACTGATAAATTGCCCTGTTAATTGCTGTGTGAGAGATGAGAGTAATAAAATATCATAAAATTCTTAAAATTCATGAAATTTGAAAATATTATTTCAAGTATATCAAAACAGTAAAATATTGAAATGTATAATTGGAAGTAGGTATATAAAAACAGTACTATATTGAATACGTAATATCTAACATTAAACCCCCTACATACCGCGGAGCCTCTTCTCCATTTTTTCTGTGATTTATAATGAACAAATGAAACAATGTAAGCTTCCGTGACTTATTCCAAAATAAAGTTTTACCATATTTAACGCTATATTTACACCCAAAGGGGTGGTCACGTGACCATATTCTAAAAATGCAACCCTAAGTAAAAATGAGCAAAATGTCTTTTTTAAATTAAAAAATGCGTATCTCCCACAAAATCGACGAAACTTTGAATCGAGCACTGATTAATTTCGTGTAATAATTCTGTAGTAAGTACAATAAAAATTACTTTTTTGCCGAAAACAAATTCCTTTGAGCACTTTGAGGATAGTGCTAAAAATATTTCCCAAAAAATCTTAGGCGTAATCATTATACAAGGTAGATCATTTGTTTTAAAACCATACCCGGCGGATCTCCTTGGACTGTTCGCGGATCTGAGGGTCAGAATAATCCCCTTCAAGAAGAGAGGCACAGACGACAAGGCCCTTGCCTGCTTTCAATTGACCAACAAGGCCAACCAACTTCTGATACTTGGGTGTGTACTCTTCAGTGAGTTTGGTCAGTACGAGGATTTGTGGTCTGCAAATAATACGAGGCATATGTACGTACATACACAGGGAAGCAAAAAATTAGGATCTACTTTCGTGCTATTTCCTATTATATATATTTCTGTTCAATAATTGAATTATTCATAGTAAGTAATTAGGTATAATAGAAAAATAACTTAATAACTTAATAAATATTGTATCAAATGGACTTTATGAAAAAATCAAATAATCTGATTAGTGTATCCATTAATTTATAAATAGAATTGAAAATAGAATTGAAAAATCGAAGGCTTTTGTGACATGCCAATTGATGATAAACTATCCATAAGTGATAAAATATGTTCATAATTCTTAAAAAAACGTACGTCACAGTAATTGCCAAGAGAAAATACTTTAATAAAATGGCATAAACGCTGCGGTCCCCCGCTTTCAAAATTATAATTTTCACATTTAATTTTATATTACATCATCGGTGACTACTATTTGTGAGGATATATGTATAATATGTATATTATCATGTAATATGAGAAAAAAATAACAGTCATTGATTTGGTATCAGCAAGTTTTGAAAGGGTTAGTTACGAAATGTGTGTATCAGCACCTGGTAGAATTAATAAGCGAAATTGTAGACAGGGTTTTACTAGGATCATTCTAAATACTGATGACTATAAATTGTGCATAATAAAATTTTTGTACAATTGAAAATATGAAGGCTAATGTAGGTAATATGCATTTACAAATTATTTTTCTGAAATTCGGCTCTATTATAAAAATATAAATGTAAACTTTGCAAGCATACAGTTAAATTATTATTTGATTGTTATGTACAATCTTACGTAAGTATATATATGCACATATATAACACATTAAATAGAGTAATTATTAACTGATTTTCTTACTAATTAGGTGATCATTCAAGCAGTTAGTTCAAAATTATAAACATTCACATTTTTTGTAAATTTAATCGATTTACATAAGGAATTAGAGGTAACATAACTTTTAATAATAAAATCGGTGTTTATATAATTAACAGCTAAAAGTTATGTATATTAGTTCAAAACTAGATATCATAGATAAAATGAGACCTTAAGCGTCATTAACATTTTAATCAGATAAACTTTATAGGACTTTGAAGCTTAAATGAAATAGACATCTATATACTTATAGAAACTTTTTCAGTTCAAGAACCAAATATTTATTCATATAATATGTATTTTTGTTTACATTACGATAACAATTTCTGTCAATCTTTTTGGTTTAGTATAATTTATCTAACAGAATTTTAATTGCAGTTTTTCTTGCATTAGTCTAGATTGTATTCAAGAAAATAAGCAGCTAGATCACTGTCTAAATGACCATGAAAGTTAATGCTTCTGTCATAAAATGATAATGGCATATATACTCGCAAATAACAAACAAACATATCAATTTATATTACATTTTTTGTGTGTAATTTTTAGAGAAATATTAATAAAATTAAGATATTTTAAAAGTAAACCTTAAACCGATATCCAATTGTGTTACAAGGAAGAAAACGGTAAAATTATGGTTCCCTTCTTGAACTTTCTATAGCATATATTTATGTCTAAATAAAATAAAAAAAAACGAATTGTTTACCTTGAAACACAAAACTGATTTCGATTTGTTGTCATTTTTTAATACAGTGGAGTTAGATAATATCAAAAAAAGCAAAACGGAATTTTAAATTACAAAACAATTAGAAAATATTTTTTCTTTGTCATTTTTATATGTATAAAAACTAAAATTTATATAATATAAGTTATATGATGTATAAAACTGCTTTCAGTTACCTCACATGTTCAACTCACATGCGTCTTTGTTTAAGGTAGAAGAATGTTAAATTGTATTAACTTATCTCAGTGAAACCAATATTGAAAATCAATTTCAAAGACCCACTGAAAAAATTTTGTAAACAATTTTAATTCTACTTATTTGATGTACTATATCAGAAGAATTTTTGGAAACTAATATTCAAAAAACATTAAATTAACCAACTTGTATTTTTATATCATTCAAACCACAGAGTAAAGAGTTTTCTTTAATTCAAACGTTAGAGAAAAACTCACATTTATGTAATAAGTTGGCAGTAAAACTGTAGCTAAAATCAAATTATAATTAATTGATTGTAGTTTTTATTATAAAGAGATAATATATAGTATACTTGCTCTTACTGCTGCTATATACATATAACGAGCCCAGCAAATTTTAATTGATAGAAAATCGCTGTATTTAAATATATTTCACATAAGTGGATCAAATAAAACAGTATTAAATATTCTTAAACGGGGTCTCAAAACATCAAGAACCAACAATGATATTTGGCTGCACAGACAAATGAACAACAGGATCATTTATCCGTCCAAATTAGGAGTCAGAAACGGTATTTGACTGTACAGATGTTACAATCTAAGTAATTTATACTAACGACATATTATCAAACAGTTTGTCAAATTTTGTATGTCTTCATCCATCAATCTATATATATGACTGTATTTTATACAATCATATAGTCTAATCCACGTGACTATAATGTTAAGAATATCTGCTATAAGCTGAATAATATTTTAAAAATAAATGATTTATTTGAGAGGTAGTAAAATAATATTTACTTCTAAATTTATATAGAAAAATAAAGTACATGTCAGCCAATCCACATTATTTGCAGGAGTTTTGTGTAATGGCTTTGCCCTTCTCATTGTACAAAACTCTCTTAAATATTGGGAATTAATAATAAGTTAATAGAAAAAATTTACAGACCAGATATTGATAATCAAGAAATATGGCATATGTTTGTTATGTTAAAAAATGATTCATAAAAAAAAACAAGTTTACATACAATGTATTCTATTAATGCGAATATCACTTATATATGTATATATATTATATAGTATATTTAAAAAAGAATTCTTTGGGTAGCAATGGAACTGTCTCCAACTGTATAAAATAATTAATTAGAGTGAACCTTTACTATTATTAGTCTATGATTCTTTCCTTATACAGACACATTATTTTTCACATATATACATGTAGAGTGTGCCACATCAGAAGTTAAGATTATAGAGATTTATATACTTATATATTTTTTGTTCAAATATTACAAAACGTTATACAAATATGCATGTACATATATGTAGTTTTTAAGTCAAAACACGTACAAACTTTATCCAGGAACTATTAGCAACTCTATGTGGTCACCATCTCGAGCCCTTAATATCTCCAACCGAGTGTAAAACATTGATTACTCTTCGGATCATGTCTTGAGGAATGTTGTGCACCGCTATTGTTATGCGTGCTTGAGGTTTTGAATATTGTTGAACATGGTTTCATAAATCTTGAACTTGACATATTCCCCGATAAAATAGTCGCAAGGTGTAAGATCTGGGAATCGAGGTGACCAGATACTTAGTGAATCATATCCAATACACCGATACTCCATAATATCATTCATCCATGCCCGCATATATTCTAGTCTAAGTGAGGTGGAGCTCCATTCTACATATATGCAGATGTTGTCTTTGATACCAAAGTTGGCAATCGCTGGCCAAAACCTTTATTAGTTTTTTGTTAACATCCTCGTCAAAGAAAAAATGGCTGATAAAACCAGCTGACACATCAATGGATACACAAACAGTTGACCACGGAGAATGGAGTGGTTACTCGTCGATCAAGTGAAGGCTTACATTTGATCAATACTGAAAGTTCTATGTATTTACTTCACCCTCTAATAAAAATTGAGCGTTGTCGGAGAATTCCACAAAATCAGACCGATTTGAATCATTTTATAGACTTCCAATTCGTAATGGATAATTTCAAGCCGACACTTTCTCTTCAAGGTACGTACAGTTCCTGTACAGTTTACATCTTATATGGATGTCACTTCAATTCTTTCAGCAGTCGTATTATACGCTCGTGCACTGATGTTAATGACTGGAACAGCAGAACGAATAGACGCATGTCGATTTGCTGAATAATGTTGTCGTACTTCCTTTTACCAATGTAGCAGTGTGTTCTGTCTGTCATTTGCAATTTTGAATGGATCCAGGGGTGGTATTCATAAACGGGGCAAAATCGGGGAAAAATCGGGGAAAAATCGGAGATGTAGCAGAGAAGAGGGAAAATTGGTATTCATCAACATTTGGGGGAAAATGAAACAGCAGCTATGTTGATTTAAG
>JAYRBW010120467.1:0-39382 GCA_036023295.1 Invenusta paracnida
TGTACAAAACCGTCAATAAGTCAACATATCCCTCAATTTTTACAACATATGTCAACTTGACCCTTTCGGCCGCCATATGATCCTAGAAAAAGTCATAACAACTGATACATCGGTTAATAATGGTGGAACCTATTTTTTTATGATCTTTAAATTTCGAGATTACATATATGCCGTGTGGTTTAGCCTATAAAGGTAAGGACTCTTAATCCCCAAACATCTCAATTGATAGAAGACATTTGATTTCAAAATTTTAGGATTTACTTTTTTTAGGACAAAAGTTTTCAAAACAACAGAGATCTAGTTTATTCCATTTATGAGAAGTTTTTTTAATAGCTTTTCTTGTATTATAGCAGATAAGAAAATCATAAATAGGGGATAACGATAGTGAGGAAGGATTCGATTTCTGTCTATTAATTAGCTGAATATTCCACTGAAATGTATCTCTGTAAAAACAATTATCACAGCAATATAAAAGAAACAGAATGCTTTTTGGGGAATTTCAAAAATTGATGATTTCTTTATGAAAAGTAGATCAGTTAGAGAAAATATTGAGCACTCTATGTAAGAAACAAAAAACTATATTCCAAGAAATAGGAACTAGCATATAAAAATTGAAAAAACGATTAAATCCAAAATAGTACAAGTTTAATTTCTTAAAATTAAATAAAAATTAATTTACTTTTTGTTTCTACAATCCGTCCAAAAATGTTGAGATGAATTGTCATTTATCAATTTAAATGTTTAGTGAATTCAGACCTTACTTCTTGAGCAAAAACTAAATGACACCTGACCTCAATATTCTCGGACACAAAAATGTTATATTAAATTCCACCATTAATAATCACTTAATTCAGTGCAGTTATTGTTGTATTAACTTCTATTTAGATCCATTTAAAATTCTGAATAAATCTAATAATGATTTTGAAGGAACAGAAGCCTGATTATACATTGAATATAATACGCCTAAATTAAAAAACCAAATGAATAATAGTGGTAGTCAATTTATTTTTGTTCTATTCTAATGCCTCTGTGTTCTTAGTTTCTGTCTTTTTGTATCCTGTAATTACAATGTTCTGTACAGAGCTTTCTATAGATTTGTGAAATATTTATCGCAATGTATTTAATGTTATGATTTCTGTATATTTCTGACTTGATATAGCAATAGTTATATGTGCTATTTTTTTGACAAAATTCAATGTAATGACGAGGCAGTAAATTTCTGCGAAACACGTTTTAATAAACTCTGTATTATTTGAAATTTCATTAAATCTTTCAACAGCTGATCGAAATCATTTAAAAAATATATCAGTTTGAATTATATCTTCAGCATTATTTGTCAAATATATGAAAAATTCATTTCGTAAGCTTTTAAATAAAATAAAAATATGAACAAATTTTCTAAGTTACGAATCTAGAAAGTAAGATCGATGTAAGCTGAGAACATTTGTTATTCTAATTTTAAATATAAAATCCTTCCATCAACTAATCCCTCGAGTAAATATTAGCTCAACGCTTATATTATGTACCCTGATTTCTATGATTTAAACATTAAAAGCATAAGCAAGGCTTACAGACAGCTGACAGCGTAGCAAGGCAACGTCTCGCCATCACAATTCCAGACTGAATATTGATTTTTGGACCCCTCATTCTGCTCTTTCTTCCTCTCGCAGTTGACGTCCAGTACAGTTCTCGACTCAGTCGAGACTACTCCACCTCCACTCTCATCATCTCTTTCCCTTTCATCCGTCACATCGAATTGAGAAGTGCTGCTGTTATTGGTTGTGGTGACGCTCAGGTTGACAATTCCATCATTCATCCCTGCTATTGGTTGACAGCGCTCTGCATTATTACCTGGGTAACAAGCGTCGTTATCCGGTTAAAACAAATAAATAATCGATTATAATGATACAGATCAAAATAAAACGTGAGCTCAGAGACAGACATTTTTAGATTAAACTTTAAACTATTTATTTTAGAAGTCCCAATAATATTACAATATCAAATTAATTGAAAAAAATATTTTAGTAAAAAGGTCTGATACTGACTTGGCATGAAGCTTTCAGACCCCCAAGTATCGGCTATGGCTGCTGAGGAGTTAACTTCTCCATTTTCCAGAAGCGGTGTGAACTGGAATCCACGAACACGATGGATCTGACGGAAGAAAAGAGAAAATGAGTTGAAAAAGGGAAGAGAAAAGGACAGGAGAGAAAAAGAAAACTAACTTCGTTAGGAGAGGAAAAAAGAGAAGCAAAATATGGGAGAAAGGAGGAATGAAATAGGTAAGTAAGAAATGTAACTTCTCAAAATAACTTTTTTTGCCAAAAAATTCACCGCTCACTATTCTTTTAGTTAATAAATAGTTAGATACTTGTGAAGTTTGAACTTTCACGAACCATTTGCGAATTAGATCCCAAAATCACTGGCTCAGTTATAGTCAGACAAGAAACACCCACCAGAACCCTGACCTCCACCTACCTTTACATAGTCGAGATCAAACTGTCCCACGCCTCTGTCCTTGGTCCGATGGAGATGTCGAAGATGATTGATTCTGGAGCACTCTGAGACGAGAATTAGGTCTGTGCATCCGTCCCCAAGGTGTGCCGTTGGAGAGGCTCCATCGGTCACTCGAGTACACTTACAGCTCAAGAGCAGAGAGTTCACGGAGATGAATCGACCTCGAACTGTCACCCAGTTTTCAGAGCCTATGTGAAGTCATAGATGACAGGAAGTAGAGAGATGTGCAAACCAAAATCAATAAAGCAACAGTATGTGCCAAAAAATACGTTTATACAGCACACACGAAAGAGACATCTGAACGAAAGTTGATAAACTAAGACACTTTGTTGATTTATTGGAAATTTAAAGTTCCGCCTTTTTATATAATTTTTTTGCGTCATTATAAATTATTATATATTTATTATTGTTACATTACATAATATAATTAAATATGACTAATTATTTTTAATTAAATATATAAATATAGTATTACCTAAGCATGTAAGCAATTTTTAGCACTCTTATTGACATAATTGTGTATAAGTATTTCTCGTGTATATTACAGTTAATCAGTGTTTATTATCCAGCTGGCTTTGTTAAATACGAAACACAGTTTCCTTAAGTATTTGTATTTTTAAGTAGTATTAGACTATGTTGAACTTTTAATTGATGTTTATCGATTTCAAAAATACTATGAAATGGACAATATCATTATTTCACTATAGGTACATATTTCCAAAAATAATAATTAAAAAACTCCAAAAAGTGCCCTAATGTTCACAAAATTCATCACATAAACAGGCAAATCTCCCAGATTATTAAAGATATGTCTAAATACATAACATAAGTGAAATGTTACGATGCATTAACTTTTAATATTGTTGCCCGACACTTTGACTGTGTGCTGCATATGACCGTTCAAATATGAAATGAACAAATATTATACTACTGATAATAAGATGTCAAGCAAAAATGTAACATAATTTTGAAATATTTATTAAACAAATAAAACAAATATATCTAATAAAATGCCTAAATCGAGTAAATTTTGTGTTGCATAATATGGTTGTTCAAATAGAAAAAATACACATGAAATTAAAATCTCCTACTATTGATAATAAAGTGACAGTGAAAAGTAGTATGAAACGTGATTTTTTAAATATGAATTACGCCACTTCTGTATTAATTTATGAATTTTGTAATTTTTAAAGGTGGAATAATGAATAAAAACTACTTTCAATAAAATCAACATTGAAAACTCTTCCCAATAGGTCTCTGTCGTCTTAACAATAAAAATATCTTCAGATCAACCAAATCAACACTGTTATCTACAAAACAAGAACTAAAAGGGCATCATATTTTCTATAATAAGATCTGAATTTATAAGATGACTTGTAGATTTTGTATTAAGAATGTCACATTTAGCTGTTATAAAATTGATTTAACTCAATGCACTCAGGTGATTTCCAAAATATTCTACGTTTGATGTTTTAAAATTGTACATATTATGTACAATTTTAATTAAAAACATTTTTTTAGCTGAAATTCAAATGATAATACCTATTTATAATTTTGAAAGCTTAAATAAAAGTTAAATACATAAATACTTGTTTAATTCACTCCTTACTGCTTCTTCATGCAAGAATGAGAAAATGCACAAATATATATTCTTGATATATAATATTATTAATAAAAATATTTATTTACTAAAGTTCAATAGGCTTAAAGTCCATATCTCTGGATTTTGATAATTGGTTTCGTTAGATTAAAATGTAAAAAAGATTTACAAGAGATATTCACAAAGTTTGAATATGGACGATAATGATTATATATGACTCTTAAAAGGTTTTCTTTTATAGTTCAAGCAAACAATACTACAATATTTTTATTTTAAAAACTTATATTAAAATTACATTTTATCTATCAAAATGTTTGGGTAGTTTTTAACATGTAACCTAACAAATTTCTCTTTATTTCATTTTTTATATATTCGATCTTGCTTAAGAAACTGAATAAATACAATATTAAAAAAATCAATTGTCACGATCAAAATTTAAAAGTAACTTAAAAACCGAAAGTCAACTTGAGCTTTAAATTTAAATCGGAATACTTTTAAAAGACATTTATAAATAATTTTATTTGATGGAATATTTTTTTGGTTGTTATCTCAAGCAAATTAATGACTACAGTATAATACTGATGCAGTAATATTCTGATATAATAATAGATCTCAACATATTCACTGTGGATGTTTTGAAGTGACAAGAAATTAGTAACTATCAATACAAAGTGTTTCGATTTCAAAAATATGAAGTACGGGCACTTGACACGGACACTTGAGAAAAACTCTTGACAACTAATTAAAGTGAACACAAAACATTAAAATATATTGACACACAGCAAAGGTTAATATGAAGTAAGAAGCTCTCGTGAAAAGGACTTTGATAGATTATAAACAAGAGGGATTCATGCGGATTAAAAGATTAAGTTTCTCACACTCAATTTAATTAATGAAAAATATTCAATCCAAAATCTAGTCCGTTCAAAATATAACTCAACTCCAGGTAAGTATGAAATGACTGTTTTACGTTATAAAAGAAATTAGTCATTAAAATCAGCGAAATTGTCCAAGGGTTAGGCTTTATATCAAAAAATAATTAATTAGTCTGGATTAAAGCTGTGTCGTATAACATTCCTTAAAAGAATACATCATATGTGCATGTTATGTATCAAATCGTTTTTAAGTACCAACACATTAAAAGTCATGCAAAATTACTCATGCATTATAGGTATAGTTAAAATATTAAATAATAAATAATAATCAATAATAAGAAAAAATTCAGACAAAAAACAGCAAATTTAAATTCCTTCATTTGGAGTTGACTCACTTATAATCAACAACGTACCTTTATTTCTCCAATTTGCGAGTTTCCCAGCATTCCTCTCCGAAAGCGCTGTCAGACAGATATCACAACTGAAAGTAAAAGTCGATTATTAAATCTAAACTATGGAATAGAAGAAGTTATGAAGAATATTTAGAGTTTTTCAAAGTCAAACATAAAAACCTAGACTATATCTAATCAGTTTCTACCAATTAAATGATGATGATACACATCTTCCACCACCAAATAATTTGTGTAGGTCGTGGGATGTCGTTGTTACCGCAGTAATCGTCCTTTTAAGACGTGGGTCCATTTCTTCCTGTTAGTTGAAACTTCGCAAGCTTGTTGATGGGTCAGGTGGGTGTACGCCAGGTCCTCTAGTAGTTGCTCAATATAAGACGGGCTGGTCTACCTTGACGACGAGCATCATATGCTTGATTTTTTATGTTAGTCACAATCGCAAGTGACGTGGTAGGACGTAGCACCACGTGAGCAAATAGTGCGAGTCGGTTCCGGTGGAGGATGCTGGATGCTGGATAGAAATTTGTGAGCAAATAGATCGGTGTTCTGAGGATAGTGGTAGTTGAGGCGGTGGCGCAGGAGTGCTCTGTAAGTGGCGTCTATTTCATACTCTAGTGTGATGGTGTATCCATGAAGCGCCGTTGTACAACAAAACTGTTTCAACGCATGCTCGGGAGAGGTTCACCTTCGCCTCGACGCTTCCCTCAGAGCCCCATACGACTTGGAACTTACTTGCAGCTACCCATGCAATTTGACATCGTTTGCGGAAACCGTCATGACTATTATGCACATCACAGCCGATATATAAAGTGTTCGCATGTTGGTAGAACCTCTCCTTCAATGGTAGTCACGGGTGTTCGTGCCGTATCGCCAATATCGCATTATCTCAGTCTTGTGTGCATTGGTGATGCACAGTGAATTGGTGTTGTGTTGCCTCTCTCAATAGCCCAGTGTAGTCTGCATAGACGAGAGCAGACAGCTTAATAGCTGGTAGGCGACTTGACAACCGTCGACGATCTGTGTAGCTATCATTGTCCAGTAGTGACATGCGCATCGCGTAGTCCATCACAATGACAATAGATAAGGAGCAACTGTGTCGCCCTGTAGAACACCTGATGAAGTGTTGTATTTCTCCGTGTTGCCATTCCTTATGTGCACGTATTCATTCAGGTTTGTGTAGAGAGACATGATAGCGTTTATGATGATCCCCGGTTCGCCGTAGAAATTCAGGATAGAAGGTAGGATAGACCTGTCGATATAGTCAAACGCCTTCATGTAGTCAATGGAGGTGATGACTAGGTTGCGCTTGCGTGCTCGGCATGCGTCGATGATGATACGTAGTGTCAGTATCTGTTCCATAGTGCTTCTGTGTATTCATGATCCAGCTTGCATCGGCAGGATCATCTCTTTCATGCGTACGCGTATCCTGTTTAGCAGCACACAGTTTTACAGTTTGGCATTAACACTTATGCAGCGAGATGCCAATTAAATAAATAAATAAATAGCACATGGTCATTTGTAACTTCAAATTTAAATACATAATACAAAAATGCTGTCGGAGTCGGCATTCGAGCCTGAGCGGTCGGTCGGATTCTTAAACTAACACGCCTACCTACCGTTACACTAAAAGTAGAAAACAACCTAGATTTTGCACAGTGGCGTATTGGTCAGCGTATCTATTGCCTGAACCGACAACCTAGATTCGAATCCGGGCTGCACTCTCTTGTTTAAAATCCTACAAAGTGATTATAATTCAAATGACGATATTGTTTCTTTTCCATGCCTGCAAACTAGAAATAAATGAAATGAAACGAACTCACCCATGCACACATCGCATACTGTAGTCCAAAGGATCGTTCCCTTTAGCGTCACTAGGAAGGAAACTGATCTCACTCGGATAGGACCTGTTCGCGAGAAATTTCTTGAATCCTGAAAAACATCGCAAATAGAAAAAAGGCAAACTAAACGAAAAATGTATATAAATATCCCTCTAGGTAAAAGTTTTCCCCGCGTTTCAAAAAAAGTTTAAATAAGAAGATTTTATGATTAATTTAATTGTTATATTTTGGTAAAACAAATTATACCAACAGTATTTACAATTTAAAAAATACAAACTACAAACCATTTGTGCACGATAGCATTTATACCAATGTAGTAGTAAAAAACATTATTAGTAATATTGTAGACATTAGATTTAAAAATGACCATCTACAAAAAATATTCAAGGTTAAATATAACGGCCATCGAATGTATTATATTTGTATAGGTACGATCAAGTGTATGTAAAGTTTCTATCTTTAACAAGGGTTTAATTTGATCAGAATCACAATTATGTATTCTATTTTTATAATATTTACAGGGTTTTCATGCTTTTAGTAAAATAACATATAGGGACCTTTTTAAGTTTGGAAGATAAATTAAATAATATCCCAAGACTTCGAAATCATTTTCATTAGTACTTTTTCAAAATTTTATTAAGTCAAGTGGGAAAGTCCAGTATAGTGGCATGGTTGTAGGAATGGAATTAGAGATAAGAGTGCAGGCATCTCACCTAACCATTCGTACCGCTTTGGCCCCATCCAACGCAAATGCTCCGAGTCTTGAATAAGATCACCCATGAACCCATAGCCCATGAAAGACACGTTGTATCGAACGAACTCGGGGCCGCTATGCACAGTCATCACATCCAGACCTACACTATCCCCTGAAAAAGTTCACACTGATTAGTGTTAATAAGCTTGGTTCAGAGGTTTTTAAAGAATTTTTACCAGAATTTTGCCTGGTATTTTTTATATACAAACTTTGTTAATATGCAAATTAAAATATTTACATGAATAAAACAATTCATATAGTGTATACATAATAATGTACTTAAAGGATGCTTAAAGTTTTGCTTATATGCTTAATCATATATGTAATGTAATCATAGTTTGTACAACAATGATATTATTATTTAAAAGTGTAGACTTTTTTATATCTATATGTATAATTACAAATAGGTAGTTTCAATTTATTATTGTTATCAGTTTTAACGTTATACTAGTAGGTAATATCAATGTAATATCAGGGCAATTGTACTTTTAATGTGTATTACTTATATGTAGAATTCGTGTATTAAAATATTAGTAATATAAAAATTAAAATAGAAATATATAAAATCATTACAAACACAATCAATTAGGTCAATGACAGCTATAAAAAAAGAACCGGCGGAATTTGAAAATCATTTTCTATTTAAAATATTAAATGATAGAATCTAAATAACACAGAATCTGGATTCATTATTTGTTTCATAAAAGTAATTAAATTGTTAATTTATACATAAAATAAATAAGTCTAGGGTATTTTTCCTCAAATTTAAACATGGTTTACTTTTAATATCTTTAATGAAACCATTTTACATATAAGCAAACTATCAAATTAGTAAAGAGCGACACAAGTCAATTACGTGTCAGATATAATATACTTATAAAAGAGAACATAATTTTAGACCAATATAATATTTAAAAATATAATCACTTTCTCACCCAAGATGATATGGAAAGCGGCTGTGGCAGCGTCCACCGTTCCTGACACTGTGAATGCGATAGCATCAGTCGATCCTGCGAATACACCGGTGACAACCAGGATTTAGGAGAGGAGGGGGGCGGGGAGCAGAACAGAAAATGTGACACAATATGAGGCATGCAATTCAATCTGAAAGATTTATAAAATGTAACTATGTAGTTGCAAAAAACGACAATTCAACTTAAAACATATATTGATTTAGAAAAAAGTAGACCATATTGTACATAATTTGCGAGATAACATTAACGAAGCATGATTTAATTATTCAGAGGACTCTGCTTTATTTTTCATTAAGATAGAAATAATTCACGTTTACATTCTTGGACTATAAGTAGATTACACAATAATAGACGGTAGTTACTTTGATATTTATGTAATTTTGGGGTTTTTAGCACTGTCCTTGTATGCCACTCAAATTTATCAAAGCAACAGCTTTCCTTGAGTGTATGATTTGTATGTAATAGTTTATATCCATTTGAGTATAGCATTACAACAAGAAAATGGTGTTATGCAATGTGGATAATATTTCGACTATAATTCGTTATTACATAATATGTTTAATATATCCAATTTTATTACAAATAATCACCTAGAAAATTGTCACAAACTTCGCTAAATGATGGGAAGTGCTATAGATTTTTGTTTGTCGTTGAATTTTGTTTTAAGTCACAATGAATATATTATATAAGTGAACTTAAAAATATATTACACAACTTGTAAATAACAATCATATATTCTAAAATTTTGCAAATAAAAATAAATAAAAAGTCTCACCAATAAAATTGATAAAAAGCAGAAAATATAAAATATTGAATGTTTTAAATATTATTATGAACCTCCATAAAGCACTTATATTCAGTAATTCTAAATTTTATTTAATTTTTTATCCCAAAACACATTTTAAAATACCAATAAGTAATTTAAACTGGTGATTCATCTAAAAGTAAAAAGTATATACATTTATTAGTATTAAAGAAGTAAGATTTACGCCCAAATGAAAAAAACGTTTATTTTTACAATACAAAGTAATTGTACAGTTATTTATGTATATAGGATACATATGATATTACAAAATACGAATTATAATAATAATTCATGTAGACAATTTAACTACATGGTAAGAATTATAATATTGTAATAAGTATTATTATAGATATAGGGAATAAGAAATATACCGATATACTTCTATTATAGGTTATATTAAATATTATAATTTGAGTAATGTTAAGACAAGCGTTCACTGTTTAATGTTACATTGTCAGTCTATACTATTAAGCAGTTCGTGAAGTAATGATTTATTTGAAATAAGTTAGTGAGCTAATCATTTAATTGACCATTTGTAATTTTGGGCTGGTGTTAAACCCCTCTATAGGGGGAACCAAAGCTTGAAGACTGTTGACCAGCTTTTACAGGGGGAACATGCGTGATGTTGTGAACCGATTCACCCGTGATATCGAGACGGTAGTCCGACGTCTCCAGACTCACAGCCATTGACTTGCCCGAGGGATTCATGGCGAAGGCGGCAGATCCTACCAACGCAATCTCCTTATGATGAATAAACAGAACAACGGGATCCCCTGAATTCGAGGCTAATGCCGAAATAATCTTCTGCCGAATGTCACTGTCCTGAGCATTAAAAGTGCCACCATGATAGTTCCCGGCGCTTTTGGGCGGAAAGAAGCTACTCGATGGTCCGCCACCCGCTGTCGGCGAGAAGGATTGAAGTGGACTGCTCATCCCACCACCTAACATGGGTGACTGATCCCGATAGATTTTTCCGTAGGCTCCGTTGAGGTGCTCCTTCGAGAAGAGAGTCGCTTCCACAGATCGACCGCGTTCTGAGACACCACATACGGAGATCTGATCATCCGTTCCCCCCCGTTGATGCGGGAAGACAGGACTCTGGGCGTTTTGCATGCCTCCCGTTGGCGACCGTTGCGTAGCTACCAGAGTGTCCTCGTCATAGCGGAGATTCTGGCCTCCACCCATACCCCCACCCATGCCCATAGCACCGTGAGAGAATGGGCCCATGTGTCCACCAAAAGGACCACCACCACCGCTGCTGCCACCACCGCCACCGCTACCACTACCATGCATCGTGCCTCCACCTCCACCCCCACCCATGGCTAAATTAGTTATATTGCCAGACAGGTTAGACATATGTGAGGCAAGATTCCGCTGATTTTCGTCGAGCAAATCTGTAAAATCCAGCATATTTGGTTTGGGATAGAGTGTGACTGGGGCACGGCGTGAGTACTCCTTCCTGGATGCGTAGATGGGGAACGCGCGCTCGAGAATCCTGTTACACTGTCGTATCGCCAATTCGTCTGGTCCCAACACTCGGATTATTGCGTAGCGGACCCACTTGAAGCCATTGACGCGCTTATTGAGCACGCGTTTCGTGAGAATCACCTGGCAGCCTGTTTTTACTCCGGCAGCTTTCACGCGTGAGTCATTAATGAAGGCGACTAGGGACTCCTGGTCGATGTAAACGGCGTATTCACAAACGGCCCGGTTCCCGCCCGACATTGCTGCATGTGCGGCCGCCGAATTGTCGTTGATCTGTGCGTGATTCTGCTCGTTGAACTGCGTGGCTTGTGTGTACATTGGGACATTCTGCGGCGGCGGCGGCGGCATTTGATATGACGGTGCACTCAATTGCTGCGATTGCGAGGGTGTGTTCTGAGTAATTCCATTCTGATAGGCTTGGTAGTTCATAGAATTTGAAGCAACTTGATTAGACGCATTCTGGTACAATTGATTCGGGGTATTTTGGTACATCTGCTGCAGAGCATTAAACTGCATCCGGACCCAATGGGTATACTATAGGTTATTATATCTGTATAAAAAGTCTTAATACGTTTTCTGCAAGTTACATCTTATGTTATGTTATACATAGTTCAAATTATATTGATATTTTAAAGCCATATTGAAATCAATTTTCCATAAAATTTAAATTTAAAATTAAATGCGTGGAAAACAATATAATTTCTCAATAAAAATAACTAAAATAGTAATCTAACTGTACAGTGTACATATAAATGTAAGATTCACAATAACACAAGAAAAAATGTATCTTACATCGCAGAAATATTACTGAAATATGATATTTTCCTATCATGAATGTGAATATATAAATCATTATTAATAAAATGTATAAATACTCATAAATACGGTATGAGCTTGACATATTTCATATGACATAATACATATACATTTTTTGCGAGAAATATACTTACTTTTTCATTATAAATATAAAAAAAGTTACATTTACAAATTTATAACATTCACCGAAAAATGTCTATATATTCATTAAAAACCAATGTATTAATTGATTAATTTCGTGATATTTTTTATAAGTACAAGTAATTAGTAATAATCAATAATCTTTGGTAATGAAATAATTCCTCTATATTGATGTAATGGTTAAAATATTATATTTAACGAAATCAATAGTGTAAATTCCTTTTTGGTAAAATAAATCAATGTATTAAGTCAACAAGTGCAATAGTCCCAAACATAGAGTAATTATAGTCCCAAAGACGTTTAAATATTAGTTCTTGCATTCTAATGTCTTTGATTAGTCCAGATAATTAATCAGAGTAATTAAACCAACTCTAGTTTTTAATGCAGCGAAACATTGACCAAAAAATACGGTTTGATGAAATTTGATTTTTTAGTCAATGGTTCACTGCATTAAAAAGTAGAGTTTTGCAAACAAAAAAAATGTAACATTGTTATATGAATATAATCATCAGATGCAATTGTAGAAACTATAGAAGTAAAATGAAAGAAAAGAAAATTGCCCATCTATACACGCATGGCACCAAGAGATTCATATTATAAGATAACATGTTTTGTAATACAACGCTGCGTATAATAGTATATTCTTACTTAAGTAAACTCAAAACAGTAGCATGAATTTATTCGAATACGTCTACTTAACACTGACAGCGTTATACATAACTTTATAAAGACTAGACACAGCGAAAATTTACAAATAAAAGATACTACCTGATCCAAGCACATTATCAAAACTTAAACCGTAGATCTCCTTCAGCAGTGAAAGATGTTTTTCGATAACAGCTCGACATAATAAAAATATCGAGTGTTTTAGGAGACTTCTAAACTATCAAATGTTAAAAGAGGCCTTTTTTCCAAAAGTAAAAATATCCACTGTTGCTATTCATTTAGAAAAATTTCCCTTCAAGTAGTTATTAAACCATTTAAGTGATACACGCTATTACAAAAACAATATAGTGCTTAAAACTTGAGTCATAAAGTTACTAATGTTATCGCGCTAACGATAACTGTAAAGTCAAAGATATACGACCGCTCCGTAAACAAAACAAAAATTGGAACGAAAGATCGTATAAGCACAAGTGGTACCACGTGAAAGATAATAAGAAAGTTAAGCAATTTCCTAAATTTTGAAAAATCAAAATATTTCATCATAACCAACTCATCATAATTATCATCGTGCCAACTAAATTTGATTAGGAGTGAAAATAACCCCCTAAAAATGAACATCATGATAAAACTGATCCATTAAAGTAAAAATTAGTTAATGTGTTCATTATAGTCCCAGAACAATACGTGCAAAAGTTAAACAAACCCTTTAAAAATGCGTCAGTTTATAAAATTTGGCGTTCTGACTTCATTCAGTTTGCTTCAACATTTTACTTCAGGTATTAACAGTATCGAAGACAAAATATCTGACAACTATTATCAATCCATTGGATATTATAAACAGCGCCGTGTAATTATTGAAATAGATAAAGTCTAAATCAGGTCGGTTTTCGAGATGAATCATTTTTTGGTTATACAAACGATTGGAAATATTATTATGTCCTTTTAAAGTTTGAGTTCGGGGGACCTATTGCGTCATTCAAATTCTTTCCAGTGGTAATACTCTAGAATCTAGATGCAGATGACATGTCCTCTTACTATGATCAGGTTTATAATGTTATCATCAGTGCTGGTGACTCCCTTCTTGTCGATATTCAACAACACAATCCTGATCTAAAAGAGATCCGAGATATATCTCAGTTATAGATTGGATAATTTCATTCTCTCGAGCGATGCAAAAAAGTGATCTTTCCGTGGATATCCAACGTGCAATTCACCGTTTTGTAAATAATATCGCTTTTATTGTAGCAAAATTGCATGCTACACCAGACTATGACTTTATGCTTCTTTGTCGATTTCAATCTGATGATGTTGAAAAACTAATTTCCAAGTTACGACAGGAAGTTGGCGAAGGCTACTTTATTACACATATGCAGGCGGCTCATGCAACAAGGATTATGTTAGCTATTTAACAAATAATATACTCTGCGATCTCATCTGATTAATTCAACGAATTTGAAAATTTTTGGCGCAAAACATATGTATAGTCATAAATATAGATTATGCGACCACTGTCTCACCCATGAAGAGGAAGAAGCTCGAAATTTTGCATTTGATCTAGTTGTGGTTGGAGGTATCTCTGTAAATATCCCTAAAGTCATTGTTTACATGTGGTTATTTACTGAAAAACGAAAATTTAAATGTTGAAGATGACTTTCCCCAAGAATGGAAAATGTATATCCAAATTTTTAATCGTGGTAGATTATCTATTCTTTCTATGGAGATCGTTAACTTTAACGCTATGTGCTACATATATTTTACATTATTTCAACCATCAACAATCTTTGTAATGTTTTATTCGTGACTTATACTACTTCCTACGGTATTTTTCAACGCAGTATACTTTGTGAAAAAACCTTCGATCCTTGTCAAACATTCTTTGTAACAATTTAACGCGCCAATCAAAAGAACCATCTTGACAGGCTGCCAACAAATCAATGCCGAAGTTCAAGTAACATGAGGGGAATGATCACTCTTCCCCTCAACAGCTGGACGCGTGATCCTCAATATTTGTAAGTAATACACATTTTTATTTTGTGTTCTAAAAATGGAAAATTCTATATAAATAATACATTTACATTTAAACTACTTTTATCAATAAAACCGAAACAGAATTTTTGCCTTCAATTTTATTGTAATTGGAAAATTGTCGATTTTATATTAATATTAAGCGTTAATAATTTTTAGTAGTCGTAACAATGAAACATGTAATAATCTGACTTCTTAATCACTCTATTCATATTTTTTATTCAATTCTATTTATCGCCATACACGTCCATGTGTTAATACATGTGTATAAATTTGTTTCAAGCCGACTTAGTAGTCTTATTTTTACTTCTCTCTTTTGTACTCTTGACTCCATGACACTATTAATAAATGCATATTATTATTGAAATGAACGAATGCTATATTTTATACTTTTATATTTTAGTGAGATATTCTTTTTCGATTAGCCATATATCTAAGTGTTTGGGCAAAATAAGGTCACTTAAAAATGTTATGTGAAAATAAATTTTTATTATATTAAACAAAATTAGAAGATTCATACAATTAATATATGATACGTAAATATATTTAAAAATAATATGTAGTAATATGAAAAGAAAACATTTGAGAATTTTCGTTAGATTTAGGTTAATATAATAAGCAAATAATCCACATATCTACTCATGGGTAGTATCGAAATTATAAGTATGCACTAAGGATACCTGTTTAGATTTATACCCATAATACTATTTTCAAAATAATGTAGTTTCACTCATATAACATGTTTTGATCACTTCGGCAGAGATTTCAGACAATCTGCCACAAGCAAGAGTCAATACTATCTATGTACCTACCAGCTAAATGAGTTATTATAGCATAATTATTCCTTCACATGTGTCATCGTATATTGATTAGAATGGGGTATAAAACACAAACTCTCCATGAAAATCATGGTTGTAATATTCTAGCAATATATGTATACATATGTTTATGGATTCTTTCCACTTTACATATCGGCATTCTATAGTAGATTGAGTATTAAGACGGAGGCTAAACAAAATCAATACTATGATAAACAGAACTCCTGTCATTAATTAATATTTTAACGCTAAAGACGATCATGAAATTGTAGCGATACATATAATTAATATATTTATAAATTAGTACAATACTAGTCTGTGTATGTCCCATTCTAGAGATTTTTCATGTCAAATCAGGTTATGTATGAAAACGAATTCTATTATTTTATTCTTTTAAGACATCAGTGTAATATATAATTACCAGTCGATAAATGATAACATTATTTTGTGTTCACTCCACAGTTGTGACTGAGCTATATTTATTCTCAATTATCGACCAAATATTTTCCTTATAAATGCCCAAATTCGCAGATTAATATAGGTACATATCCTATATTGACATTTAAATTTGAGAATGTTGTTCAAAAATAAATAAGAACATGAAAGACGCCTTATGGGTTCGAATTAATTAATTCAAAACAGAAAAACATACATAATATATTATTATACCATTACAAAAATTAATTCTCGACAAAATTTCTGGGGCTATCAATTTCAAACCTCTGCGTCAACGGAAGAAAGTCTATTTATATTGGACAGAAATTTAATCTCATTGTTAAGTACATAAGTGACCTAATTTTCAACTCAATGATTATTTACAAGATATAAAAAAACAATACCCATTATGTAGTAGAAAAAAATAGTACCAATTGCGTCTAAAAACAAATTATCGGCTATAAAAATTTCAACAAAACTAAACACAAAAAGAAAACATTCATAAATAAAAAAAATTATAACAATAAAGAAATTGAATATTAAACAAACACACATTTTTGTACATTTCGAATACAAAAACATCCATCACCGTTGTCTAACTTGTGAATCCACCAATACATACCTACATAATATGTACATATTTCAGAAATTTGGGAAAGCTGAATAAGAACAAAAAGATAAGAGGAAACGACTTTTAAACGTGTAATTCTGATGTGAGAGGAAGCTGAAAATAATTTCATGTTTTTCTGGGATTGAAGTGAACATGAAAAATAGATAAACTGAAGAAACAAACTGAATCTTTAGGTTAAAAGATGAATGTAATATAATTAATATTCCTTAAATTATAATAATTCAAAGATAGAAATAAGAATATATTATATGAGACAAATAGAAAACTCTTGAAAGAAAGAAGAAGAAAAAGATTAAAAAGAATCAGAAAGATAAAAAAAGTAAAATGGGTATAGACAACCAAATGCTTAAAATAAAAAATTCGGAAAGTGAAAAATAAAAAGAAACAGTACGTCAAAATGAATAGAAATAAGAATTCAATGTGCAAAAAACAGGAAACTAAAAAGGACCATAAAGTATGTAAAATTAAGAAGGATAGTTAAAGTATGGTAAGGATGGTAAAAATACAAATATGCCAAAATAAAAAAGTTTGAAGAAAAATCACGATGAAAATGATAAAGAGAAATAATATAAGCAAAAGGAATAAAAAGTAGAGAAATAAATTTAAATAATAAAATTGTGGAAAGAGAGATAGGATGGAAATGAAGAAACTAAAGCATAGAGGATAAAAGGAACCATCTAGGAAGTATGGCCACTCAAAAGAATTATGTAGAAGTGCATATATTAAATAAGAAAAGAGATTGAAAAATATATTAAGAACGAAAGATAATGAAATATACAAGTAAAAAAGCAAAATAATGGAAAAATAATAAAATAAAGAATAAACATTTTTTAAATATACGTTTTCAGGGAAATAAATGCTACCAAAGAAAAAAGAACGAATGGAAAATTGAGAACAGGATGAAAAAGAATGAGAGAACAAAAATTCAAATAAAAATAGAGAAGAAAAGGAAAGGAAAATGGGAAAGAATGGAGAGATAGAGAGAATGCAAAATGTTTAACATACAAAGCAACTTAACTAGAAAGTAGAGCATTCTTATTACAGAAATTGGTAACAAAATATAGACTAACATTAACTCTAAACACTTAAAATATATAAAAAGAAACTAAACTTCTAAGCGGAGATTTCTTTTAGTATCGTCCCGATTGTACCAGTAATAAAGAAAGTCAGAGGTGATTTGAAAGAAATGGAAGAGGAAAAGATAGATGGAAGCCATCATCAGGATAACACTCACCGGCAGCAATGATCCCGAGGCGGAGGGATGGGAAGACCTCTCGTGAGTCGGGTCCATGATCCTCGTCCAGAAGGCCAGAATCTCGACGGGAGCGGAGAAGGACTCCGTGCACGAGTTCTGAAAGCATTCCGTCTCCGCCAACACACACGATTCTAGAGAGCGTGGAGGGGCGTACGTTAGAGAGAGGTGGTACATCAGCCGACATAAAAGGGTACACCTGGACCAATGATACTATCAATATCAATAGCTCCACTAAAATAGTCTATTAAACATTTGTATGTTTAACTATAAGTGTTCCTGAATGAAACTTTCCACATTAATAAAATAAATGTTACGTATTTGAAAACATTGAAATGTTACTAATCTTTTAGTTTAAAACAATTAAAGATGTTCATTGATATACAATATACAGTAGTTAAAGTATATTTTAAGTCCGTGAACCTACCCTTATCGGTAACCTTGTTCACTTTTTAACGTTTTCTATGTAGCGCTGTAAAATTAATTTTAATTTAGGCAACTAGAAGTGAATTTTTATATTGACACAATATTATATAGAAAATAACTACTTTTTACTTTACCAACAACACTGCAACAAGATTAATGTTGTGGAAATAATACCAGGATATCTATACTCGTATAACAATAAAGCTCGAAGCAACAAGTTGATACAAATAGGTGAAAAGGGCCGTTTTTAAAGTAGCATTTTTAACATACTAGTGAGGAAATCTAGTAGACAAAATTACAATATCACTATTATTGAGCACTAAGTGTCTTTGAGTCTTGTGTCATTGATGGTGACTTTTTGTGGTTAGATACTCCCTTCCATATAGTTTATAGATAATGATTATTTTAGTAATAACTTTAATAAAGGCTGACACTCCTATTTAGTTTTTAAAGTAGTTTTTTCATGTATTTAAGCTGTAAATCATTAGATAAAGTAAATTGAAAAAAATTGATACAATAAATTCAACTTTAAAAATCAGTGAAAAATCACTTTCTAAAAAATAAAAGTCATTCTACTTACTAATTAAATTATTCAGACACTATTTTCAATAAATTCGATGGAATTCAACAAATAAATAATTTAAGTCGTTTAGAAATTAATATGTATTTTAATGTAATTGACTATATAATACAATAGGTAATAGGGTTTCTAAAGAATTATAAAATGATTTAATAAATAAAATGGAAAATTTATTCTAATAAATTGTATCTTCTTATTTCAATTAATTAATTAATTAATTACAATTCAATAATATGACAATTTTCTTTGATACTCATAAACTCGTGTATATTGCTAAGTTATCATACTAGCAACTATTTTAAATTACATGTAAAATGTATGATATCTGAAAAATAAAAAACCAGAAATGTCACTGCATGAATATCATAACGTAAAAGCCCAGGTGATTATAATACAGTAATTTATTGAGAAGTTTCGGTTAATTGAAACTGAACATTATCAATCATAAAAGAAAAATAGTATAAAGAATGGATTTAAATATTACGTAAATTAAAACTGAGAACAATTAAGGAATTAAAACTATTTCTTACAGTTGGCCATTTATAATCCATTAATTGTATTATTGCAATAGTGTAATGTTTTTATTTACGAATGATAATGGTTAGTAGAAATTAACCGAAAAGTCTCAACAACTGTGAATAATTAAACAATTTCCAACTGAATGTTGCTGATACTGTTCAAATAATTGTCATGATAGCAGGGCTATTTAAAGTATTATTCCCACTAATTTAAGGGAGAATTTTAAATGATTTTCCAATAATTTAAATTCTATAAACTAACATTCACAATGCTTACCCATCGTAATTGGAGATGTCCTCTTGAAGAATGTAATCCTTAGCATGGTCAGCACGTTCTGTCACTGCAAAGAGGTCGAATAACAAATAAAAATAAAAATTTAACACAAACAAAGTGAAAATGCACATCAAAATATAATACACATAATTACAGAGTTCGACACAGTTGTTTCAATCTTGCTTTTATATTTGCAACAGTACGAGGAATGTGAGGCTACAGAAGATATCTAAAAAGGTCAAAACAGGGTTGTCCAGCTCTCCCCGTACTGTTAGTTATAGTATACGTTAGTAGTATGAAACCACCAATTTATAATTTTCTCTTTTGTAATCGTACATCTGAAAACACCAGTGCGTTTACAAACTTAGAAAGTTTGTGGTTTAAAATATAGTGGGAATTAATTATATATAACAGAAAGATAAATTATTTACTAGGTTGGGTGGGTAAGACATTAAATGCAAACAATATTTATGGCTTATTCATTTTAATTTTTTTATTAATCCTCATAAACCATAATTGAAACTTGTGCAGCTATTGTTTCAATTAATTTTACACTACATAGTATCATCAGGAAACAATATAGGACAACAAAACTTGTTGTTCTCAGGTTGTTGCTGTCTACCAATATATTATTTATTATAACTAGTGTTCTAATAGACAATAGGTTTGCAGTATCTACAGTATAATAACCATAAGAGCAATACTCTTATATGTATTATAATGTAACTAAAAAGCTTAGTATTCTCCGAAAGCAATTAATCAGCTTATTCACAAGGATTACCTACTTCGCTCATAACAATATGAGCAAAATATCGGTTTGATATTAAAAATACAAACTAGAAAACAATACAATAATGGAAAACAATTTTCGTTTTATTTCGTACATAATTATAAGGTATTTCAAGCAACCAAAGAAAGTGTCCCTTAGTTACAATGTAACAAAGAAAATTAGTGTTACAACAAATTCATTCATTCTTTCATGGAAAATTGAAGAAAATTATGCTCAGAATTAATCGATATTTTCAATACATCCCTGCGATTTTTGTGAAAATTATAGACTAATAATTAATAAGACCTGTTATCCAAAATAGTTACATTACATAACTAAAATTTTCTTACAATGTATACAAATTTTTAACGAAGATAGTTAATTATTGTTGCCAATCAATTTGACTTGATTAAGTAAAATGCCTTACTTGGGTAAATTGTGTGCTGCATTTGTGCTGCTCAAATAGACACAATGCACACTATACTGATAGTAAGGTGTGTCGGGCAAAAGTATTACGAAACCTCGTTGTAATATTAATTACACCCCTTTTATAATAACATTTATGAATTTTGTGAATTTTGATAGGTGGAATAATGAATAAAACAGAAACTTTCAACAGTGAAAACTCTTGCCATTATTTCTCTATGTTAAAAATACATGGTTCGTCAGAATGTATAACGCTAAAATACACGTTTCGTCAGAATGCATAACGCCAAAATACACGGTTCGCCAGAATGCATAACGCCAAAATACACGGTTCGCCAGAATGTATAACGCCAAAATACACGGTTCGTCAGAATGTATAACGCCAAAATACACGGTTCGTCAGAATGCATAACGCAAAAATACACGGTTCGTCAGAATGTATAACGCCAAAATACACGGTTCGTCAGAATGTATAACGCAAAAATACAGGGTTCGTCAGAATGTATAACGCCAAAATACACGGTTCGTCGTGTATCCAAAATTTTTGTTTAAATTAGCAATATGTGAAATAATAAATTAATTAACGATTCATTGATTTATAATATTAAATATTTTTTGTAATTGTGGAGTAAGTCAAATAACCCACCTGTTTAGATAATTATGACCAGAAAATATCTACATTTCAGATTCGTCATCGTGCATTCTAAATTGCTATTTATCCTCTACAATGTATTAAAATATTTTGAATTTCTTTATTTTTGCATACATTGTTTACCGAGTAGCACATTGCAATACAAAAAATATGGGTGGTTCACCACTATTTATCTATAATTCATTAGAAATTTGAACACAAAAAATGTCACATTTATAACTTATATTTTACAGTGTAGTTTACTGGTCTATCAAATAGTACAGTGCAATTTAAAAGTAACATAACCTGTACCAGTTATACGACTGATAATTAAATATAAATTTTTTACATCAAGTACGAAAGTTTAAGTAATCAAATTTAAAACTAAATTTTATACAGAAAAATAATTTAACACAATTAAAAGTGAACAAACAAATAAAACTGTTAATATATTTATTAGAAATTGGTGTAGTCAAATGTTTACTATTTCTTTGTCAATCTAAAATAATTACAAAACTAATTTATAATTACATAATAATAAATATAAATAGAAAGTAATCACATACAAATTAGAACATAAAATTAAATACGAATGATAACACTGTGGAAAGAGGTACTCTAAAATGCATGAGGATATTTATATAGCCGCACACCTTCGAGAAATTAAACCAGTCTATAATATGTATAGCAAGATTTTAACTTGAATAATGAATTACGTAATTTCAGTATACATTTAACTGACTTCACATTGTGATTTTTGGAAATTACATAAGTGAACAACATGACAGGCCAATACGGTTTACCATGACAAAGAAAAGCTAATTAGATTATTTTAAACGGGTGATTTATACCAGTCGACTTTAAATACATCGACTCGAACGAGCATGCACCTGCCAAAGGGCAATTTCGGTTACTTTTGGTAAAAAAAGGCTCTAGAAGGACTGAGAGAATGGAGGTATAAGCATTATTCATGTAACAACTCTATTTTTGAAGCTTTACATCTCAGAAACTATTGCAGTTATAAACACCAGATTTGACTTGAGAGCGATATAAAACAAATTAAAAAATATTTCTGAAACAAAATTATCCTGTTCTATCTGTGAAATGACAGGCAAAAAAGTAGGTACCTATATTGCAAAGAATTTTTTTCAAAAGATAGAAATCAATTTTTTTAACATTTTAGTAAATTCAAAAAGAAAATAGATTGATCTTTCTAAAACAACGGAGTTAAAGTAACTACTTTTAATATCGTTTTAAGTGGAAATTTTCTAAAAATTTACTTCAATCATTTTATTGGATTTTCATACTATCAATCTGATTGGATGATGGTTAGATAGTCTGTAACACTTCACACTAACGCGCGTATAGCATAATATACCGGCTTTCGTATAGTTGTTGTTTTCAATGACTTTCTTTCCTACAAAGATAGTATGAAAGTGCGCTGCAATATAATTTTATTATATAATTGTTTAACTTACAAACAACTTCCGTTTCAATCTCAGCCAACTCAAAGAGGGGCGCCACTTTGCTGTCGTAGATCTTTGGCCCTTGCTTTTTTCCCCCAATCGGATTGATGAATACCAGGAGGTTCGTGGGCCGATTGAAACCTAATTGGACGGATTAGCAAATTTATCGATCCATATTGTTAGATTACAGAATAGCCTGAAAAGTCATATTACATCAAAATAGGGTTTCTATGATTATTTTAAAAGTAAATAAATATTGTATCCTTTAAATTATGAAGAAATGTTGTATAATTTCTGTCACTTTTTCCAAGATAGTCCGGGAAATTTTCTATAAATATAGTCAATAGGTCAGACCGAAATGCTAAATAGGGAAGTGAGCTAACAGATAAGAATATTAAATTTCCACACTTGTCTATATTTGTTTTATATTATTGTAATATAAATACAGATTTGGTCTAATGCATATTGCATGATTTTGTTAATTTTAGTAAGTATTCTATATAAATTACAGAATACTGTTATAGGGTAAAATAAAAGTGTTAAAACTGCTGTCTTACTCTTAGAAGGATATTAAATAACTAAATATATATCATAGAAATTCTAAATGTCATAATAAAATAACATAAGGAACAAAAAATTGTATATATAAGTACATGTATAATATATATATATTCTACAAAAACAGTGGGTTTTAAAATATAATATAGTACTTAATGGTTTCCTCTTGGACTTTTTCGATAAATTATTTGTAAAAATTCGTGCTATTTGTACCTATTTACAAAACTAAATTATAGAAAATCAAACATGAAAATGACGAAGCTGTCTGCGAGAAGAACCCCGATAGAATACAATATA
This sequence comes from Invenusta paracnida, assembly GCA_036023295.1. NCBI lineage: Eukaryota > Metazoa > Platyhelminthes > Proseriata > Coelogynoporidae > Invenusta > Invenusta paracnida. The sequence goes on from JAYRBW010120467.1 coordinate 23,985, forward strand.
AACATTATAAGGACATTTTTTATTACATTATAATTATCGTTAAGTTTTGCTTACACTTTAAGAATGGATATCCTATTTACGTTTTAATTTTATGTAGCAAAAATACGTAAATGCAAAAATAATCACTAGAAAAAGATATATTTTCTAACTAGCTATATGAACAGGAAAAAACACATTTAATTGAAACTAAAATAAGGTATAATTTCATCATTTATACAAAGAGATAATTTTCTATGTATAGCTATAGAGAATAGTTCTAACTAAATTTCATCTATACATTGCATTTGAACCGACAAAAAAAGTGAAGTCCTAAATTATGCTATGAAGTAACGGATACAAAATAAATAAGTAATACATATGTAGATAGAAAGCAACCATACCTTTATAAATATCTAGTCAGTTAAACACAGACACATAATAATAAGTATTTGTTCTATTATATTTACGGATGATACGAGAATAAAGGGTGTTTTTAGTAAATTCACCATGCACATTAAATCAGTAAAGGTAGTTTAATGAGGGCTTAACAAAGAGGAGATACATAATCTACTCTGTTCATGTAATATAAATATAATAAAGACTATAGACGCCTATTTATAAGGGTATCATCAAAATAAAATCAGACAGCTCAATCTTCTGTTGAGCTGTCAGTTTATGCATGACCTTCACAAAATATAACTGTGTACAATTCGAAAAATTAATATTATATGTTACCCATTTAGATAGTGGTACCTAATAAGGTACCAAAGAATCATCATAAGATATAATGAAAATAACAGATAATAATTTAATTAATTTCACACAATTAGAATAAAAATTCGACTATACTTCTTGAAACGTTGACTAACAAACGAGTTTAACTATTCATAAAGTGTGTCTTGATTAAGTATTACATAATATTTAGCAAAAACATAAAACAAAAGTAATCAGCAATGGTCTACATATAAATTTAATTCGATTAGAATATCCTTATTAATTATTCAGAAATATAATAATACAGTATTTGCAACTTAAAAAATACATAGTACTTCATTGAAAATAAAATAAACATATCGTAATAATGCCATAGATGATTAAGATAACGGATAAGATTATAACTCGCACAAAATTTTAAAAGAATGTTACATTACGAGATTCTTACAAAGTTAACTATTTTGAGTAATGTATATAGGAAGACTATATAAACATTCGAATTTATAGTCGCAATAAATAAAGTATCATGACTATTGATTCTGTATATTTCAAACGTAACAACAGACAAGCCATATAATATCACTAAAACAATTTATGAGTCGGCGTATCGTAGTGTACAAAATCTAAAAGTATTAACTGATTCACATCTTCTATATTGACTCATGTAAAACCAATAATGCAATCAATATCTAGAAAATATGTACATCTATCAATTTATAATATCGACAAAGCGTGTAAGTCAAGTGATAATATTCCATTCGACGCAAGAAATTCACTAAAATGCCAGTACTATCCCCATAACGAACAGGATAATATTTTATATACATATATTTGTTTCCTGGTCAGGGCCCTACACTAGACTGAACATCAGAGCAACCAGATAGAAAAACATATTTGATAATAATTATTAAAAATAAATCGTTGTTGAAGGGAAAGACATAATATTACATCATAATATATACATGTTGTATGTGATTCTGGTACTCTATTTGAATATAAGTATTGAAATCCTATAAGTTCAAATAATATACTGAAAAACAGACGGTGAATATATACAGACAATATCATACATGAAGCAATGAGCGAGCGTAGAGCAAAAATTGTATTATGTTCTTAACCTTATTCTAGTAAACAAAATAAAATACCCTCGACTCTCCTTAAAGAGGTCTGATTATAAGGAATCATACTAGGTAAGTATCTGCTAGGTATACCAATCGTCAAATTCTAACTTTAAGTTATGAAGAATCGAATTAAATATATAGTAGGATTTTAATTTCTACTTGATAATAATTGTATTAAATATTAATGGCAAAAATAATCATACCAACTCTTTCATACGTGGAAATTCGTTTAAATTAATGTTCCGGCATAATGGATTAATTATTTTAAACAAAATATAAAGGCGGACCCAGGATTTTGGGAAAGGGGAGAGGTCCTAACACCAGGGACGTACATACATACGCATGGAACTAGGTGTGTATCACAAGCAGTATTAAGGGGAGAGGTCCTAACACCAGGGACGTACATACATACGCATGGAACTAGGTGTGTATTACAAGCAGTATTAAGCCTCTAGCTTTTAATAATCGCCTAGCCTTGATTAAGTGTCAAAGCCCTTATCAGAAGAAATATGGCACATGATTTTACTTTACTATGCATTTTTAAACATAACTTTATAGGCGGCAATTAACACAAAAAAACAAACGACTTACAAGAGGCAATTATAATAGGGCGCCAATATATACCAAAGGGGAGGGGGGTCAAAATATAATAACAACTGAACAACATAATATTTAATCTACAAAAGAAACCTATGCTTCTAAAATGTTTGTGTTTTAAAGTTAAACCTTGTGATATGAATTAAATATTCATTCATCACAATCACACACAGAGCTTAGAAGAACAAGAGCTTCTGACTCTATTTCCAAAAATGTTTTTTTTCAAGGCACTTTTATTATAAGCTATTTTATGCGATTAGGTGTGTACAAGATTTTATTGGAGTGTGACGCTAGCTTTTCGTCTATTGTAGAGTACAAACGTACCTAAAAAGTATCAAATTAAGTCAGCTAGTAAGTACCTAGTTATTGTGCAGTATAATATAATAGAGCATACGTATTAGCAGTCAATCTGAAATATCTCACGAAGTCTACGGGACAACCATCTTCCTTGGTAAAGTACGCAAATACAAAGAATACCATGTTGAAGTTCTTTTAAGTACAAAATAGAGTCTTTATATAATATATATATATATATACAAAGACGCTATATATACATAACAACTACACAACTAGTTGTCCTATACATATCAAATTAGAGTGACGTTTTAGCTAAGATCAACAATAGCTTATTCAACATAATTAAATTCAACTAGGTTATTAGAAGTGAAGTAAATTTTTTATGTACAGTAAGACTAAAAAAATTAATTTGTCTTTAAGCAGTTCATTACGTTCATTTGTTTTTCACAAAGTAGTTTTTAAGATCTTAGTTATTTTTTATTAAACATTTTGCTTTTAAACATCGTATTGCCCTTGTAGGTATTTAAGACAGCACAACAAGAAAACATTTAAGTTATCAGGACACTTTAATCAATTAGTTTCCCTTTCCTATATAAACTAAATCAAGTATCATTTAAACATTTTTTATTTGAATCTCTAAATTATCTTAAAATACCCTTGCACGAAGGCTTAGCAAACATCTTAAGAATTTATTATTTTCCTAGAACTCAATTATTGAAAAGTATATACCTATGCCTTTTCTACCCATTTAAAAAACCTCTTCGAATTTTCTAACAACTTTTCTAGGACCTCTTGTGATTTATAAAACTTTTGTTTCACCCAATTTATTTTGCCAATTGAATTAAATCAATAAATTGTTTTCTGATCTATTTTAATTTACGAATGGTCAATTTGACTATGTAGTATCATTTTGTGGTTCCAATTGATTCATTAATGGTGAGCTTTTGATTATGATTTTCTTAACGCTGTATTAATGCCAACTCTAAAAAACGAACAGATAACTGGTGGGAAATGAAATGAAATAATATTATATTAGAGTTCAGATGCAGTCTAGGGTCGAAGATGCGTTAATTTTAATTTTCCTATTCATTTTGGCAGATAGTGAATCTATCTTAAAACCTCTTAGAATCTCTTTCAGAATGCAATTAAGTCCTTTTAAAACATATTTAAAAAATACACGAAAGTTTCAGAAAATCCATCGGGAATTGGAAACTTTTTTGTTAAGCTATAAGACTTCTATAACTAACAAAAAATGTTGACCGACTTATTGTTTATTATAAAATATTTTCATTATCTTCTAGAACTTTTTTAAAGAACCCATTGTTTCAAAAAATTTCTTTTATATGAGTCCGTCTGATTTAAGAGTTACTCTGTTCTCAAAACCATTTCAACCATTTTAAGCTTTATTTCATTGGCTAACGTAATCAAACCTGGAAGGAAGAGTCTCTCAAGTTATACTCACTGGGACTGGCAAGAGCCTCCTTGATCGCCCCAACCCATCGATCTGTCTGCTCTTCACTTTGACAGGCAAACCGAGCCAACTTCTCCGTCCATCGATGACCCCTTTGCTTCCGGTGGATGAAATGAACAAGGAACTCCCGAGGCTCGCACCTCGACACAGGCTCCATCCCATCAGTGTCAGCCCTGCGTCGCCCTCCTAGCAGGAATTGAGAACGCCGTCCGCCATTAGCTGAGCTCGAGTGGTTGCCAGACGACGCCTTTTCGTTGGAGAGAAGTGGAATTGTCACTCCAATCGTCTCGGAGAGGGCAATTGTCTTGTTGTCTTCCTCTGGCGACGGTGATTGGTGCAGGAGAGCGTGGTTTTGGTATTACAATTAGGCGAACAATACGAAAGATTTCACTGTCACGCTTAGAGACACACTAAGGTTTCGCAAATAAAATATAAAAGTCAGACAAATAAAAGGAATGTTTAGAATGAATTTCGAATTAATAAGCCCGAAAATAGCGTCATTCAACAACCAGCTATGGCATACAAAAAGTATTCTACGTGTTCCAATTTTGTCCTTTAAAAACCATTTCAGAATATAGTTTAATATTGATGTGACGTTTTCTCGGAACACCTGGCTTAATAATATCATGTTAGATACAATACCCACTACAATTAAATCAGCAATGTGAAATATAAAACAACCAAACAATCTCAATTTGAACGACTAATATATTAAAGAACATAATAGTGGCTACAGAAATAAGCAATCTAAAAAGTGCATTTGCTAAAAAATATAAACATTTCCATTAAAAAAGAGAGAAATTATGAGAAAAATTACAGATTCTTACAATAAAGAAATTCCATTTTATAATATGCACATAAAGACGCTAAATATTTTATATTGTGGTATAATTATCAAAATATTATAAATCATTTTTTGCATAACTATCTGTTCAATTTTTTCTTCTTCCAAAATCACTGAAACAGAAAAGCTGCACTATAATTATCAAACGATTGGATCGGCTAACATTTTTCGTCAATTAATCTTAAGATAACTCTAAAAGAAGAAATGTATAATATATAAAACATTAAAAAGTATTTTAAAATAAAATATATCTTAATCCATTATGAAGAAAAGATCATGAGTAAAATATGTTAATTAAAACGTAATAGACTTAAACAAAATGTAAAGCTAATACATTATTAAGAATGGCGTGAAACTAATAATATAATAAATACCTATCGAGTATTTATATTTATTATTGGTGTGAAATGCAAGAATGCCATATATAATAATAAATAAATGGCATTTAATCATCTTAAGTACTATTTTTGTAAAAAAGATTAAATTAATATGTATACATATATTAAAAAATAAATTTATTATATTGATATTTGGTGCTCGTGCCGATCAATAATGTAATTGTACAAACTGTATTTATGTATACGATTAAATATCTTGACATGCAAAATGTTTATTTCATGCACACAGCTATAGATAGAATAATTTCTGACTATTAAGTAAGATACCGTCTCATCAAAAGTGGTGTGTCAGTTAGCGAGTATGGCAGCCGAAAGGGTCCAAAACGAAATTCATTCTAATAGTTATGAAATTCAGGCATTTTACACATATAAGTGACATATTGTTACATAATGTGTACATAATGTTACATATTTTAACATAATGTTACATATGTGTACATAATGTCATTTATATGTATGTGTGAAATTTCTGAATTTCATAGCTACATACATATTAGAGTAAATTTCGTTTTGGACCCTTTCGGCTGCCATAAGCGAGTAATGTTTAGACAAACAAGGAGACTAAGATCATTTGAGTAAATATCAGAAATAGAAATAGTTATAAGCATAATAATGTTTCCAAATAACTCGTTTGTCTTTCAATCAGAGCTCATTAGTGTAAAACGGAGTTTAAATTTCACAACTGACAAAATTGCGAACGCGGAAATATTTTGACCATCTAAATAAGGTTAAATATAATTAACAAGGAGCCTTACCAGCTCATTCCGGCATATCTAAGTATCACATGAGCTATACTTAATTTTGATATTTGTTTGGAGTGCTGATCTATACGATTATATAAATGTTTTTTCAATATTTTTTATCGATCCTACTATATACACTGTACTCGTATGGACTCAGTTTCAACCATATACAACTGTTAATAATGATATCAACATTTCATTTAATGATCATTCGAAAATAGTTGTCTCTATTCTTGTCAACAAAATAAAATGATTGTAAGATTTGTGGCATACATGACCAGTGTAAAATAGACTATCTTACATGCAACATGGAATCAGTATATCAATAGCACTCATACATTATGGTGGCAGACAAATCAATTAGTAACAGTTGAAATCAAACCAATAATTAACAAAAGCAAATTAATCAATCGATTCCAAAAGAGCAATATAGCGAGTAGAACAAAAGGAACCAATATAGTAACAAGTATAGTACCTTTTCCGTATATCTCAAATCAAAATTATTTTAACTTTGTTACAACTTAAAAGAAAGCAAAATCCCAAACCATGCATTAAAGCACCATTGTAAACAATAAAATATGTATATCTTATATTATATACCAAAGCTATTAAAAAAAAGTCAATCAAACCTGAATTGGTGATTCTTCACACTAAGAGTCCAAAGGTAGTTAATATTGTAATAAAATATAGAATGTTTACAGATGTACAGCTGGTGTACAGAATGTAGATACCTAGTATACATAAATTGATAAATTATACCAAACAAAATTCACCAAAATCAAAAAATAAATATATGTATTGCATGAAGAAATAAATCGAAGTATGTTTTAAACTAAATAAAAATATTAATATTAGCATTATTCGAAACAAGTTGTAAAATATATTTATATCAAATAAGGAATTACTTTAGAATGACAAAAAATACAAAAACATAGCATAGGACATAGTTATATTGCTAAGGGGGCTATATATTAAAAAAAGATTGATTTTAAAATGTTCTTCAGTACATATACAGTATATTTAACAGTTAAACAAGCAAATAAAAAATTAATTATTATTAATGAGTAACATTTCTTCATTCTTATATTATTATTTAAACAAAGTTGGAAAGTAGTCAACAAAATTGCAAACATATCCCCTGCACTATTGGAGTAATAATTATACCAGCAATTGAAATATTTTTATTTTGGTATATAGTATATGTCTCAGATAATAAAACGTTAGGATTTTCATTAAAATAACTTTGAAAATCAATGTACAAAATAATATTTTTAAATGTGAAATTCAGGGTTTCAATAGAAAATTATTTGTTTATGACCAAACTTTCTTAATATTTTTCCTGCAACACTAATTAATCAAACAAATTTTATTACTTACGATAAATTACTGATGGTAAAAACTGCTGCCCGGTACTATCGCATGAAAGTGTCTCCCAGATCAGATGTGTTGATGTTAGGATACACTGGACTTGCAAGTTATCAATCATCAACGATTCATTCAAAATACAGGAGTCTGAGGCCATGATTTTATCCAATCTATTATCCCAGGAAATATTTGTCAGCAAATATACTTCCTTAAAATAGGAAAAGTTAAGCTTTTTTAATTTTCAGTATTTCTGCATTTTTACTTTTGATACCAAAATAGAATATAAGCAAGAAAGAAAACAACAAGAACAAAGCTTTATGACTAGTAAAATAATAAAAGTCATCAAATTAATTAAAATCAATTTGATAATTTGTCAAAACATGTTACATAAAGTAAATAACTCGTTACATGTTAGTAAACTTCACAAAGTATTATCCACATTTCATAAAGGCTAAAAAATGATGAAAATGACATACTAAATAAAAATTAAATGATTGAATTGAGAACACATTAAACAGCTTACTAAATCAATTATACAATAAATGTATACCATAAAGTACCAATTTTTAAATAATTAATTAAATATTACCTATATGTATTAATATATAATTAAAGCTTCAGTTAAATTCTGTTTTTGATAATTGTAATGAAAATGACTATATTTTAAATACTACAATATTACATTTCTATCAGATGGTTGTTAATATCTGTGTATAATTAATTGGTGATGAAAAATAATGCTAGTTACAATAATAATAAATATTGACCATCTGAGTGAAGATTGAGTATCATTTCTGCTCTGTATTATATTCTGCTTCTGCTCTCAGTCAAGCACTAAACTGTTGCATTGATCATCTAAATACAAAACAATTCGCCTGTGCATCGCTATTAATATATTTTGCTTCTGTAAAAAGAAATTCATATAAAAAGTATTACATATATATACATGTATTTTTAAAGGTATTATGTATATATTTATAATAAAAGGATTCATATACATGTATGGAATCATATATTGAAGAATTATTTTTATTTATAACATTTTGCCAATTTATTAATAAAATATTTCAAGTTGCAATATAAAGAATTTTAAAGTATTTTTTACAGGAAAAGTATTTTATAAAAAAAACTATGGCATACTATAAATTTATTATTCTTATTCTATTTTAATTAAAAAATATAAACAAAAAAGGTTGTTTAATGTGAAAATTTAAACTTTTCGAAACAAATCAGTTGACTTTTTCGAAAATCAATTCTGTCATCTAAATAATACGAAAATTAGGTCAATATTACTTTATATAGTAGTATTAACCACATCTAGCATTACAATTCCTAAATTCTGATATAAATATAATGTATGATATTACAATACCCAAATGTTGAAATGCAACAAAAACACAAATTTAGGAACATATTAAAACATTCTATTTAGTCATTAAATAACTAGGTATAATTCAATAGCTATATCTATAATTATTGTATGCCCTAAAATTATTTAACTGGGAATTTTAGCACATTGTTCGAACTCATTAGACAGAATATTCATACATTCCATTTTTAATTTCATTCCTCTTAGGCTCCTTCATCCTATAGGTACCTTAACAGACATTCTCAAGTATTAAAACCATTTCTTTATATACAAACCAAACTAAAAACCAAATTATCATATTCATTCAAATTCAAAACTTTCTTACAGTTTATTTTCCATAAGCATAACTCTAAAACATAATATTCTAACTACCACATTGTTACTCAAAATGACATACAGCATCATATGAGTACTGAACTGACACCCAAAATCACATGCTTGTTGCGAAAATGATGTAAGATAACATTTGCTTTAATATTTAGTGTATTGTGTATTTCAAAGATAAGCATTAGCTTATTTCATTTTAAAAATTTTATAGAAAGTGATCATAAAAAATGTCATGTTATGTCTCATTGAAATATTATTTATAAAAAAATTACTCTGTTGTTCTATATGTCCTTCAGTATATGATCTGACTTCAGGTGTGACAAGGCACTTAGTTATTTGAAATATCCAAGAGATCATGGTAGTTGCAAACAAAATCCTGTACTTTCAAAAATTAAATTTTGGTTATAAAAGTTCAAAAAAATATTATAATGGGATATTCTTATGACAACTTGTATAACTATTATTATAGAACCAATAATCAGAGAGTAAACTAATGCAGACACATTTTTTAAATAAAACTAGTTTAAATCATTTTAGCATCATTTACCATATGATTACACATTCTTTTCTTTATTAATTTTATCTAAATTTATTTTTTATACTAGTGGACTTTGGTCATTTATAGATTTTTCCGGCCTTGAAATTTGGAAAACAATTGTTTTATAAATTGAAACATGATTAAAACATTATTTATAAAGTTATATAATAATAATACAATAAATTATTTATGTTTATTCTGCTTACACTAAGCTAGTGCATTTCAATTAACACATTCTCCTTACTCACATCAGCAGATTTCAGTTCATTTTAAATGTTATTTGCCTGCAAATTGGTTTAATAAAAAGATTTATAACAAAAATGACTAATATGTTCCAAAAACGTAAGAAAATATAACTAATAAAAAGTAAATACAGTAGTTTGTACTAAAATGTACAAAAGAAAATGTATTATAAGTTTAAACAAAATCTTCCCAATATACATATATACATTTAATAACAAAAATGTTAGTCATTCCCTTTTCTCTGTCCATTAATTGAGAAACGTTATTGTTCTTTTTCTTTTAAATATACTTGTATAGTATTGTTAAGTTTTATCTTTTTAGATGGAGGCTCTACTCCTTTAATAAACTTCCAGAATAAATGTCATAAGTCACTCAAGTAACAAAATAAATTAATGTAAATGTGCTATTTGCTAACAGCACAATACCCTGTCTACAATCCGAATAGATTAACCATATTGGTTAACAGTGATTTCACTGTATTCAGTGGTCGAAGATGAGTGAAAGACAGTAGGTACACAGTAGCAATTAGAATACAAACAATAGAGGCTAAAATAATAAATTATACAGCAATAATAGATAGGCACCAAAATAGCACATTGATTAATAAATAATTAGATCTGTCTGTCTAATTAATTATAGATAACTAGCAAAGAAGAAACATATATATCACTGCACTATAGATGACATGTATAGCAGCTATTTCACACCTCTCCACTAACTATCTATCAGATTGACAACTACTATTTTTCTACACATAAACTGAAGAAATATTCTTGTCCATCAAGTGAGTGATTTTCAAAAACCATTTGTAGAGATTCAATTTTACTCAGCCTGGGCAATTTTTGTATGCCTATTATTCATGATTCTGCTTTTGGCAGAACTATAAAAAATATATACATATATATTTATTGGTTTTCAATTATGAAACAAAACTAATCTGAACTAGTCAGCCCAATTTTGAACATTTAATAAATTACTTATTTACATGTTATACAGTATAACATTATAGTATTATACTTTTACAGGGATAGTCAAAAGTAACCATAATTTTTTTTTTTTTGTGAAATGTACAAGTTCTTACAAATAATATGTAATTCATAAAGTCATGTACAATTTAGAGTATTACAATTATTTAATAAAGTTATGTACAAATTACAGGATTATAATTATTTAATAAAACTGTGTACAAATTTACCATGACTAATAATTCAAAGTGGTGCCCACCAAATTGAATACATTTTGAACTCGATTAGAAACAGATCTGCAAATTGATTGACACAACTCCTGATCAAATTCATTAAATGTTAGGATTATTCTGCCTCTAAGCTGGTTTAAGTTTTCATTTTTTATGACAAACACCTTTTCTTTGACTATGCCCATATTAAATAATCCATTGGAGTTAAATCAGGACTTTGGGCAGGCCACTTCACTGGGCCTCTTCTTACAATCCATTGCCATTGAAATGCATTATCTAGAGATTCTTGTTCAACGTTGCCATAATGAAGAGGTGCTCCATCTTGTTGCCATCAAAAGTCTGATTCATCACCATGTGAATGAGCTGCATTTATTATTTTAGGAAATGCATAGGTATTCAGAATATTTGGATAATTTACAGCTTGACTCTTGCATAAAAAATAAGATCCAATAATAAAAGAGGAGCAAATACCTGCTCATACAGTAAGGCTTTGTTTTCTTTGTTTTGACATGCAATTCTCCTCATTCATTGATGTTGATGGCCTTCCTTCATTTGCATTTACAATCACTCACATCTTCAGTTTCTTCAAATTTTTTAACCAAATCCAAAACAGTATGCCAACAAACATCTATTGTATTGTCTTTCAAATGCCCTACATGCTTCAGTGATGTTTCTCTCATATGTTTTCTTGGTAAGAAAGATCCTCTTTTCCAATGTTAAATATGTGTTACAGCATAAATACTCAGTACAGCATATAAATAATAAAACTGTTTATTAGAGAAATTTAAATTGGGAGTAGTAAACATAACTTTTTATTTTATACATATTTTCTGAAAATGATTAAATTTAAAGTAATAATAATCCCAGTGCAATATAATAATAATTTTATGTGATATTAGCATAATAGCCAAACAACCAAATTCATATTAATTCAAGATTTAGAATTGGAAATTTTCTGGTATGAAAATTAAATTTTTGGTATGAAGTGTACAATAAAAATTTTAAATAAGAAGTTAGAGTGGTGTAGTGCAGTTATTACACATTATCTGCTTGATGGTTTTTCTTGGTAAAGCATTTGTATAAAAAAACATACCTTTTATAGACTGAAATTAATAACAAAAATATAAACAAAGAAATAATAAATTAAAAAGAAAATAATTTTGTTAAATATCATTAAAAGTTAGGGATGCAAAAATCACTTGCCCAAGGAGTGGTTTTCCAAAATAACTCATCCAGTGGGCAAGTACATTTCATCAGTTAATGTGTAGAGAAAACAGTAGTCTGCAGGCTATATGTGTTATGTATAGCAGCCATCATAGACATTGATGCAACAGTGATTGATATATATTTCTTCCTTATCCCTTACCAAGTGTATCTATTAATCTGTGTGCAGTGTTACAATGCTGCCTATCTGTAAACAACTAGCTAGCTTCTACACATGTCATGATAAACAGAAATAATTAATCTGTGTGCTGTGCTTTCACCTATCTTTCATTGCTGAATCCATAGAAGAGTCCTATGGTGGTATCATTCATAATTTTAATTGTGTAAATCACCATTAACTAATCAGTTTGTCAACCTATTTAGTTATTTAGAGGTGCTAGCCAACCTAGCACCTGTATTTTATTGCCATAGCATGGATGCTGGATGATTTATTTGAATGGCCAATGGGTTATTGTGTTTTCATAAAATAGCTCATTTAGGTACAGTATGCATATAATTGCCATAATTATAACTCGAGTGTGGTAATCTATTGCAATCTAATTTCTAATAAACAACAGTATGTGTAATTTTATGATATCTATCATATATTTTTGTATGAACTGTGTCAACTTTTTAAATATTATATATATTTTGTATATAGTTTCTTTGTTTTCTTACTTTTTTTGATATCTTAGGAAAAATTTATTTTTGAAACAGATTTATGGGCATAAATAGTAACATTAATCAGGGAACTGACATTGATATCCAATGGGGGTGAAAGAGGAGAATGAGTTAGTTAAAAGTGACTCACCCTGTGGCAAGTAAAAATAAGGACCCACTTACACAAGGGCCAGTGGATATTTTTGTGGTTTGCATCCCTGAAAGTTAATCATATATAGCTATCAGATCTTTAAAATGTCTTTGGCAAGATATCAAAAAATTTAAATAATTTTGATCTATTTGCATATTTCTAGTGTGTTTAATAATAAGGTTCAGAATTATGACAATCAGTTCAGAACTAACTAGTCAGGTTTATAATTGATAGATATTAACTAAAACTAGTATTTATGACAAGTATTGAGATAGTGGCCATATCAAAATATCACTCCTCTATCTTCTAGATAACTTAACCTAAAAATCAACTCAATAAACAAGTTTAGCTTATTAAACTTTTAATTAACAAATTTTATATATAAACATAATATAATTCAATATTAGAAGGCAGAAAAAATATATATAAAATTAAGATAAACTAATGAATAAAAGTATTTTTCTAGTGAATTGTTATGTAAGAATTGAATATCTTATTTTATAAATGAATTATTACATTATGGCATAACATGAAATTTTAATTATGCTATTTTTATTTCTATTGATATAAATTGGTATATTATGTGCTTAGTAATTTTTTTTTATTTAGCAGAGAAAGAGTATAAATATAGAGAGAGTCTGTATTTATTAGTCTGTGGGCCAGAACATTTTTTAGTATTCAAAAAAGGAAGGAAGTGTTATGCATTATTAAAAAACTTTTTTTAAAGCATTTTTAAGAAAACTATTGTTTGAACTATTTAATTTTAAACCAGAGCCAAATATTACTAATTCATGCTAGGATCCTGTAGCCAACTATTAATGAGTATTTTTCTCTAAAATCTTATTAATTTCCTTAATTACCCTGTTAATTGTTGTCATAAATTTTAATTCTAAAAATTAAACCCCCCCAACATGTTTTATTGTAGTTTTGGATCAATTATGAGACCCAACTTTTCAGACACCCTTTTGGTGAAATTTGATTAAATGGCAAAAGATTCTTAGCTTTATAGATGTGAAATGACAGGTATAAGTAAAATTATAAAGGATATTGATTGGTAATTGTAAATAAAAACTTATGAAATATATATCCTTTATTATATTATGGGGGAGTGAGTTATTTCTCTATCTTTACTCAAATTCTCTCAGATAAAAATTAAATAGAGTAGAGCTGCTTCTATTAATCCTCTTAACCTTCTTCTTGGCATGGGCCCAGAATCCTTTTATCTCAGTCTTGTCTATGATTATGAACCTCAGTAATACTAATGCTAATAGGATCCATAAAAGTGGTTTATTGTCATTGTGTGCATATCTCTCTGGAAGATTCAGAATGTTCTTATATGCCAACCACTGGTTTGTATGAATTATTCTCCCTAATTCAACATGATATTCAATAATTGAAAGAAGGGTGATGGCATGGCAATTGGGAACTTCAATCAGAAATGCTTATAACTATAAGTTCTAAATTTATTATTTTTTTGTTTTATTTTAACATTTTACCAAAACATGAAAAAAAAATTTAGGAGACTAAAGTACATTATTGTAATACTTTTAATTGATTCTAATAAAAAGCAATAATCCATGATATGGATAACAAAATGAAATATAAAAATGTTGACAGTGTGTTGTACTGTTGTGCACTGCAACTTGCAAGTGCACTGTGCAGCTGTAAACTTATATTAAAATAGTATTATATACTACCTGCAGTAATATCTAACAATACCTTTAGAAGTTAGCAATATAAAAATCCAAAAATATATGCGTTAAAGAAAAACAATAATCAAACAAAAATCTGTCAGAAAAACAATAAAAACAAAGAATTTACACAATCCGGTATATGATTATTAAAATTTCATTTTTTGCGGGAATTAAATTAGTTGACAGAAATTATTTCTTTAACTTTTATTGATAGCAACTAACAAATATAATTTTATGATTTTCGAGTCATTTTTTTTTATATAGACAGTCGTTAGTTGATCACAATTAAATTTGAAATAAGCTCCTTTGAAGCATCATTGAAATATTTTGCTTTTGTACTGAACTATCAACTTTATAAAATGTTTTTTGATTGAATAATTGCTCGTTAATTAGTTTTATAGGTAAATTGCCATTGAGATCTAATGCCCGTATTCACAGTCTCTCCTTGAATTTCATGGAGACCTTGAACGTATATGGTTTTATACGTGA
>JAYRBW010120468.1:0-17124 GCA_036023295.1 Invenusta paracnida
ATCAGTGGAGAAGAATGACAAGAAGATGTGCATCTTTCGTCGCCCAACCTCAATGAGGACGGCACCTTTGATGATGAGACTCATTATTCGTATCTATAATAGTCTAACATGATGTTTGATTATGTTGTTTTATAAATGAAATATTTATGGATGCTAACACACCTGCAATGTTTTGTAAATTTACATAATATATAGAAAACCTGAGGAAACAAGACTGGTATTGTGAAGCAATTATTTTTATTATACTTATAAATATGTATTGGTTTATTTCGATGACACGGGACAATTGTAATGTATCTAGGAATTAAGTTTTAGTTTATAATCTCATAGTACACAAATTATATTTTTATAAATCTAAATAACTAGGTAATAATATTATGTAATTCTCTCCAGGTTTATACCCATTAGGTAAACAAAATGGACGAATCACTAATTTTGTAGAAGACAGATATCAACTATTTGGTTTAAAATAGATATATTTCGAATCAAAATCTATAAAAATTTCATTTAAATGTATGTATGTATTGTATTTATTGCTGTACAAGAATAGGATATTAACAAGTGTACTGTATATATTACATTAGAAGCTGTTTGTATTGAAAAGGCCGAATATAAACTCATTGAAAATTACATCGGTGATGCAATGAATGAAGTTTTGAAGAAATATAAAGACATTTGCTGTAAAAGTTATGGCCACCTTTTAACTATTATTAAATTTGAATTGCGCGTTTTCGTTTTATTCATTGTAATTATTTATTAATTGTATTATTCATTCAAAATTAAGTATGAAATCCAGATTGCTAAATATAGAGTTAAAATTAAAAGTGTGTTTTAGATTGTCACAGAAATTGTTTTATCGGAGT
Source organism: Invenusta paracnida (assembly GCA_036023295.1). Lineage (NCBI taxonomy): Eukaryota > Metazoa > Platyhelminthes > Proseriata > Coelogynoporidae > Invenusta > Invenusta paracnida. The sequence continues at coordinate 864 of JAYRBW010120468.1, forward strand.
AAAATAAATACAATTCATTTAAATTTAATTTCTATTCATTCGTGCTATTTCTCGATATATATATGAGTATGAACCCAGTTATTATAGACTGGCTTTTTATGCCGCAACGTACTTTGTCTTAAAATAAATTTAAAAACAAACACTTTTCCCCTAACGATTGAGGTAAGTGTCCCAATCATTATTCTCAGTGTTACGAGCCGGGAATCTAGAATCTCGATTACCTCACCCATCGCTTTGCACCCCCCCTTTCCCCTCTTGATCACTCACAGATGTGATGGCTGAAGAAGGTTCGGAGTCAACCGCCATCTATCAAGCAGAATCCTCGGCGTGTGATCCTCAGTCCCTCTCTCCTCCGGTCACTTTGAGAAGCGAAGACCACTCTACTCCAGCCCCTGTGAACAGAAAAAGTGCCCTCAGCCTCAAGTGGGAAGACTTCTTTGGTCAGTAACGTATTCTTAAATGGTCACTTTGTCGTTCACTATAACCTTCTGCTTTGAAAGCTTTCATGATATTGTTGTTTAAAAAACGTAAAAACCTTTCCTAAAATACAATGCCATGGGGATGTTTTTAGACGTCGATAAGGATTCATAGATGGCGCTTGTTTGTGTATCACATAGCTAAGGTAATTTATTTATTTTTATCCGAAATCGTTTAAAACATTATTTAGGCAATGCATTGTTTTTTTATTACTCATTCTACAATTTTGAGATTCAAATTGAGAAAGAAATATATAAAACAAACTTATACATTTAACTTGTGTACTTTAGTTATAAATCATTTCATATAGTAAGTATATATTACTATTATACCAAGATCACTTTAACATACAACCTAAACAAAATCGTTGTTATAAAATTAGATATTTCATATTTATCGTATATTTTCGTATCAGTTCTTTCGTGTATTTGTTAGAGGAATATGTTTACCTATAATACATTCATAAAGGCGAAGTACTAATATTATGTACATTTCACATGCTATGCAGGGACTACTATAATTCTATAGTAAATTAAAGAATTCCCTGATGTTATGTTTATTTAACACACATTTTTAGACAGATATAATCAAATATTAAGTGATAGCCCTGACAAGCTTCTACTGGGCTGATTATGAGTGGAATCTGTAGTTGGACTGTCAGTGGTGGCAATGCTTTGATGATCATTTCTTATACTGGAATTTTGTCGGATTGTAAACATGATTTGTATAATATGAAAGTAATTTTACTTTGTTATTTATTTCTAACTAATAATAAAAGCATCTATTCGGGTGTATATCTAGCTCATATTATTCTTATTATATAAGAATTGATCAAGTTTTTTAGGATTTGTTAAATCTGAGCTTTAAATATTTGTATATATTGTTTTATTAATTTCTTCTCCTCTTTTGCATTACGTTTAATTTATATTAATAAATACATAGGTTTATAATTAATTCAGTTAATGAATAAGACAATGTTATCATGGATGTAATTTGACATGAACAATAATTTTATAGTTGGACCAAAAATTTATTTAATTTTAAATATTTTTCTTTATTCATTAAATATTAACGTTTGATTTTAGAATTTCCATTCGATAATTGTTCTTAAACCAAGTCACAGAACTAAATAACTCAAGTTATTAATAATTTCTTATAAAATTATTTATAATGTTTTAACCCGAATGAGTCACGCAATCAATTACAATCCATTTTTATCTTGGAGTATATAAACACGGAACTAATCAGTTGACGAAATTTGGCAAGAAACAGTCAAAGTCTAAAGAAGCTAATTATTCAACCTACCGACAATGTTTGCCCACACGCAAAAGGTGTATTATACCCATATTTGATGACTCATAATACGTCTAGCCAGACGCTTGCTCGAATGCAGAGTAAAAATGTAGGTCAATCTTTTAGTAGGTAGTATTTGTTTCTGGTGAGGTTAGTTTTCAACTTTATATCTAACACTTTGATCTGTGAAATGGTATTAACCTTTTGCGGAAACGGTTGCTTCTTTTAACTTTAGTTAGTCAAGAATCCAGCTAATTAAGTTCCTCCATCTTTACAATTATTTCTTTTCTTTTAAGTTATCTATATCATTCTTATGTTGTAGGTAGATAAACGGGTTATCACTTTTTTTAAAGAAACTCTAATTATGTAAGATATTTGGTAAAAATTATTACATAATCACTATGAAAAATAATACTATTTCACCGAATTATGCAAATCTCTGCAATATGCGGATCGATGATAAATTATAATTGTAGATTAATATCTTTTATCTTCCTCTATAGTCACAAAGCGGTAAGTTCTTTATCAAAATCTTTAACGAAAATACTTTCGATTGAATATAAAAGAGACACTCCCGCAGTTGTGAAATCTAGATTACAATTTATTTCACTTTTATTTGATTTGAAATATTTTCTGATAATTGGCCCGAGAGGAACAGAGGAGCGGAGATGAAAGGGAAAAGACTAAATCTGAACACCATTTCTTGATCTGGATGAGATTTAGGTTAGCCATCGGATGAATTAAAGAAAATATCGGGTTTTACTTTCTAGCTTCCCTCTCTTGAATCGGATAAATACAAAGAAGGGAAAAAATGGGTGGATATAGCTATTATGTTGTATGATATATGTACAGCAGTTAGAGTTCTCACAGTTCGCCTAACTGCAGACTTTGAAATCGAATTTGTATATAAAAAGAGGATAAATACTGGAAAGGAGGTCTAACCGCATACAAGTAATGATTTTTTACGTACTCCTTTAGTTTACCTTCCCAGACCTCTTTTTAGCTATAGAAAAAGAAGATACTTTGAGTTGAGCTGCGTTGATGTCAGTTTTGGCAGGCTGCCCGATACTGCATTTTGAGGCGATGCGCTTTGAGTTGGCAATTGATAATGATTTTGTTCTTCTATGTATACCTTTTACCATCTTTTGCTCCTCCTAGTTTGCATTGTAAGCGTAAATTTATTCCCCCCCCTTTTCATGTTGAAATAGTCGCTTCATTTTACTGCGAAATGTTCGGCACCGTGCCAAAAATCTCTTTCTCTAAAATGTGAATAGTACCAGGGGTATGTATACTATGTAACTAGCTTTTCAAAAAATAATGTAACATCTAAGTACATGAGATATTTTAATGATTATTGCTATTTATAGACTGTTTTTTGTATAAACATACGTGTGTTATCCGATTTAAAAATAGTTGAGGTTTAATTTTACTATTTTTGAACATGAAATAAAAATAATATCTTTATTATTATTTATAAAATATAGATTTTTAGTGTTTTTATGATATTTATTGAATTTTAGAGTATATCGACTCTGTAGATGAATTTTATGGATTTTAAGTTCTATATTTTGTCGAAGATTCTTTGAATTAATGACTAATTATAATCAGTTATTTTCTTTTTTATGCAATCGTTTTGCAATCGTTTATAATTCCAGAATTCCATATATTTTTCGATTATTTAGTTCTAATGGCTAAATTGTTAGTTCTATTAATGTTATTATTTTAATATTGAACTGACGATGAAACTTTTAATCAAAGTGCATTAATAATACATGTATGTAGCTTCTAAACTAGCTCTTTCGATTTCTCAACAATTTTCTCTGACCGATGATCGATCAGTATAAAATGGCTCGTTGTTAACGGAACCTTTCACAACTGAAGGCCTGTCGTACCATATAAACTGCTATATTATATAATAAGGGGGCTCATTGTCATGTGACATCGGAAGTGACAGGCAGCGCATAAGTAATGGCCTCATAATTCTGGGACTTTTCTATTTAACGTCTCATCGATTGACGGTTTTAGCGCAGACGCACTAGACTGAGTTTTCCGGAGTAAGTTGGTAAATAGCTCTAGTTTTTATAGATGCGTATTTTTATAAAAAGAGTATGTCAGTTCTAAATCTTGTTGTATTCTTTCGTCTCATTTTACTCTAATTAGCTAATATTAGTTATGCCATTTTAATGTACAACTTCTATTTTAGTGGAGTGTGGGAAACTTTAGGATAAATATTGTAATGTTGTCGGTTTCGAAAGAGATCTAAAGGGAATAGAACATATTGATCTATACTTTATTAATTATTGTTTTTAAAATATATTAATCGCACATTATTCAACTATTTAAAAACAATGTAGTAAAAACTTTGAAAATACACAATAGTTTAACTTGTTAAAATACTACTGTGTCTAGCACATATACCAGGCTAGATGATGAGTCAATATATTAAACACATTCTTCAATAAATATAATTTCTTTTGTATTTTTAACTGTTAGTTACAATTCAAGATATATATACATATATATAATTATATAGTCTTACAACATTTCCAAATATATTTGTACAAATATTATCTATGTGTATTTTATTGGATTTATTGTTTGATTAAGTAAACGTTTTATTTAAAAATGAAGTGTTTCATTTGGTTAGGACATTAGAAAAACAAATGTTATTCATATTTTGCATAATTATATTTGTTAAATAATACAAGATTTAACAGACAAAAAATAATAATTTGTGAAATAACGTTGGAAATTTTTTAATTTTCCATTTTTATTGTTAATACTTGATTTAAAGTAATGTTTTCTTTAAATTATCGATTAGTACAGATTTATACACCTAATTATTGTATCACTTATTTCCTACTGATATTCGTGAATGATTTGTGTCGTTAATTTTATAGAGTGTGGGCATATAAGTGCACTGTGGTTACATTCTAAATGTTGAAAATATACCAAATAATCGATAAGTAATTATAAAATCTGATCGATCAATGTCAGATAATCTCAGGAGATAACTGATCTCTCAGAGAGTTTACTGTGATATCCTCCTATACGGTCTGATTTGAAAATGAGATTAATCTTGATGAATATAAATGTTACACTAGACGGGTTATAGTTATATTGTGGTATGTATTGTGGATCTTTGTCTTGTCTGGAACCAACTATGTTAATGTATGAATATTATAAACGTTATTGTGTATAGGGAATTAAAATGGATAGACTAAGTAGGTTCACAATATTATATTTCGTATAATTCTGTACTACATATTTTTTGGTGTATTTATCTATTTTGAATGTATTTCGACTATGAAATCGATATTTATCTAGAATTGTATGAGCATGTATGGCGATAATTAAATAGTGTATTTATTATTTATTATTTATATATAGTTTATATATTTTATATATTTTAATTATTACTAGGTATATAAGATCGCACGGTATAGAGTAAAATACCGATTATATTTTGTTTTGAAATTTGCAGCATTAATCAATGTTATACATATCAATTCAAATTTTAGTCATTTTACTCGACTAAAATGTCATAGATTTTTATTGGTAAACAGCTGTAACTCACGATTACTTATTTTTTTATAATGTCCGATTTATAAGTTTCCATAATCGAATTTCGTATTTATAAAGAATATTAAAGCTATAAGTACATGATCATGATTTGAAATTTAGTTTAGCCATTAAATTTTTATGAATTTGATAGCCCTACATTTTAAAATACAGCTATATAATAACATAACAATTATCTGCAGAATTCTATCACTGAGAATCTCATATATTATTATTGCATATAAAATTATATAACGAAATTACTTTTCTTAAAAAGACGTGTACTCTGGTGTATTCTTAGTTAAATTCTATTAAAGAATACCAATAAATATATTGTTATATTTGCAGGTAATTTAGAAAGTAAAACATTACATAACTGCCCCCAAGCATCACAATCTCAAATGAAATACATAGGCAATATTTGCAAATAAATGCGATTTAATAAAATATATGAATTTCACTATATTTATTCCATCTAGTTCCCACCATCTAAAATGTGAGAAATATAAACACAAAGTAATACTAATAAAATATGCTCTACCATTTTTGCTTAATGAATTAAACAATAAAAAACTCATTTATTTTTGCTGAATTTTTCTCAACTTATTTCCCTGTCGTCTACTTGTTCCGATTCTAATTTTTAAATATCTCAGTCTCCGATTCTAAGTATTTCTACTGACAAACCATGTTAATTTAGAAAAGATTTTGATTAAAATAACTAAAATTTATTCAATGTTAGTTAACAAATCAGTATCCCTCTTAAATTGTACTTCGCTTCGGCAATTTTAAGTGTTACAAATTGAACTAGTAGTATGATTGGTGGGCCTCTTAATCCACATTATACCACCCTCCCACCAATCATCCTCCAGGCTCCAATCTCGATCTCTCGGTTAGTATCGAGCAGTCCCTCTCCACAACCGACATCGACATAGACGACGAGCCTCCTCTAGAACAGCCCTGTGGCCCCGCTGTCGTCTCTCAACCAATCAAAAGCTCCCAAAGCCTCACCCGACCCACCCCAGCCCCTGTAGTGCCGTCTCTCCACAGCTCCGGGTGCGCCACTCTGGAGGCCAGCCCAACTTCTCTCCTAGCTCCCTCTTCTTCTAGCTGGAAACGACCTCTCAGTCTTGTCTCATCTACTTCTTCTTCGTCATCTTCTTCGTTGCCTAGACGACGGCCACCACACGCGAAGAGGGCAGCGACAGACAATCTGCTCCACGTTACTGGTAAGACCAATGAACTTTTGCTAAATGCCAGGGCTAACTATATAAATTCATTTTAAGAGTGATATAAAAGATTTCTACTTTTGTGTATTTAGGATTTTTAATAGTCATGTATGTAGCTTCTTTTATTTAAAATTGTTTATCAAACATTAATCGCAATCTTGTATGTAATTCGTTTCATTATTATGAAATTTTTGAGTTAATATTTTTAGATTTTACTCTTTTATTGACTATTTTAAGCCAATGCGTTTTTATTGCAAACATACTTTTCACTTTGGACTATCTTTACCAATCCGTTTACCAATATGCCTCTATCCGACATATTTGGATCTCTATTTTTCCACTTTGAGTTGTTGTTTAGTTTTTGACATTTTAGAGCCATATTTGCAATTTTAGGCCTGTGTTTGTAATTTGTTTCCCCATATTTGGAATCTTGGATGTCATATTATTTGCCTTTTTATATATCTATAATATCTGTTTTGGATCAATATTTTCCCATTTTGGCTTTTCGGTTTCATTTTTGTTCCTAAATCTATCCCCCCTTATTTCTCCATTCCTTGCATCCAGATCACTCAGAAGACCCTCCCCCCGTCAGTACTTCTCCCACTCCGGCTGCAACCTCGATGGCTGCTCTAGAACTCTGCCACGCCACCACCGGTATCTCTAGGTCGGCATCCACAGGTCATGTCACCGCTGCCACTGCCTCCACCACCTCCGCTACACCAGTTCCAGGGGGTAGTGTCCGTGCTGGCCAGGTTATTTACGAGCTGATTGATACAGAGACCGGCTATCTTAAGAGTCTTGAGGAGATACATAATGTGAGTTTCTGGTTGTCGGAGGAGGCACCTCAAGATTGGCAGTCTCACATTTAAATTAAAACTAGCTACACACAACTTGCACACACAATCTAGATGCGGGAAACAAAAAGTCCACGATTTGTTGCACATGACAATATAGAATTATTACCGTTCAATTAAGTGGTTGTAAGACCTTTTAAATAAATTTAAAATTAACGAAATCTATTTTTATATATACCAAAACATTCATTATGCCAATATCATAAAATTGTGTGATTTCAAGTTTGTTATATTTAAAATTATAATATATATTCGTTACAATTTCAGGTATTACATTATTTTATGCTGATTTTTTCAAATTATTTTAAATTTTATATAAAGTTTATATCTTTACACGCTCCTTAATTGAGTATATTATAAAAATTCTTCAGTATTGATATAATGCATATTGAAGTCTTGTTTTTTCGCTATCGGACTACATACACTAGGACCTAGCGGCACCAAGTATATTTATTCTGTTATGAAGAATTTGTCATTAAACTTGTTTATTAACAAAAGCGTACTCTCTCTTATTTGTTTCAGTTTCACATTTCTCTTGCTCTATGAAGCAATTATTGAACGCTTTCTTTCTTTCAATTTTCATTGATTTTTAGGGTTTTACTTTTCGTTTACCTGGAAATATGGTTTACTTAATTGTCTTCTTTTTCAGGGGTACATGGAGAAACTGCAAGAGTTGAAAGCCTGCGATAGTGACACCATGGATGTTGTCTTCTCCAATATTCCTGAAATATGTGCCTTCCACAGGTGAGTCTATAAGTATACTGTCATTAACCATAGAGTTTCAACTCTCATCAATTCTGCATGCCAGTTTTAATACTACTATTAGGAGACGCCAAAGCTCTTTCTAAATATATATTTTTAATTCACAGCAATTGAATCGCTTATGTAGTTAAAAAGTTTTAGGTGTAAAGGCAATGATTTGTTTTTTTGCAGACAACTTACGTATTTTAAAATTGCTTGAATTGGGGTATTTGTTCTTAAATTAAATTTAGTAAAACATAATTAATACTTCTTTTAGGGGACCCGTTTATGTAAATGTTATCAAAATAAAACAATTTTCTATTGATGAAAATTTTCAACGCGTTGCATATGAAATCAATAAGAGTCTAGCCTCTTGTTTAATTACTCTGTGGTCATTACAAGGTCAGTCCGTCTTTTCCATAATTGCTTTATTTTATGCTGTCATTTTATTCTCGAAAGCAATATGCTAATGTTATGTGTTTTAAAATTATGACTAAATATTTTTAGTCTGAATAGTTGTGCGAAATATTATCTTGTTAAATTATATTCTCATTCTGAAAGAACGTTTTGCTTTTTTAAATGACAACTCATATAAATTGTATATGTTTTATGCGGGTTTATTTTATTTGTACAGATTCTCTATATTATAAAAAAATATAACATTAACGGTAATAAAATAGTTTAATTTTACATAGTTATTAATCAGAGGAAGCTAAATCAGAGGTTTAATCAATGGAAGCCAAGCAAAGTTATAGTTGGTTTTGGCTGCTTTGTATATCCCGATTTAAATTTTGGATCTCCATTTAAAAATGGCCTTTAAAGTGCAATTCTGACTTCATTCCAAAATCGCTCTTATTAATATTACTAACACAAGCGTTTTTGGTTGGAATGTAAAACTACGTTTATAATATATACATGTATTATATTAATAACGATAATAACAATACCGCATCTAGCTGTTCTGTTAACCGAAATTACCAGCAATACATCGAGATTATTAGCCAAAGTGGAAAACGGTGACGGACTGATAAGCTGTAGATCTGACTTCATTCCGTGTATGTTTATTTTCCAAATCTGTGAATATTATGAATGTGAATCAAGACGTGCTCTATATTGTATTAGTATTGTCTCCTCAGAGCTTCATGTACATTTATACAGTTGTGAATATTCTGTTTCATCCAGTTAGTATGTGAAATAAGCGCGTCTGCTAGTATATGAAATATTATGTAAATATATAATCTGTTTATGAGATCTGTGTCACGTGGATTCTTCTTCTATATGCATATTTCACAGCAGTATAGATAAGCAAGGAGATTCTTAGAAAATCTGGATAAAACTGTGACAATTAGCATATGTCGTAATTTTAATGGTATGATATTATGCTGTGATTTATGTATATACATATATAATTTGAGCTTTGCCACCACATTGTTAAGAAAATAATACTTTGGTAATTAAATTTTAAACCGTATTTCTTTTTTTTCTAGTCTTTGTTAAATTTTACTAAAATCTTTAAGTAATATATAAATTGCGATGAGAATGTTTGATTTTATATCGTTTATTAACTGCATAATATTTCAATTTTCTCTAACTTCATTAACTATATGTAATGTGTAAGACGCAGGTATTGTAATTAGGATATTTAATAGAGCATTCAATTTTGACTTTTGGTAACATTTATTTTATACTTAAAATGTCAAAGTTTATTTTTTGTATATTTTTTACAAGTGGCAATTCATTTATTAGAGTATATATAAAATTGTCAGCTTGATTTTTTCAAAACAAACTAGTATTCATGTTGTGTTATACCAACTTTGAAGTGAATACTTACGAATCTTACCCTCTCCACCCAATCAGCCGTTTTCTTGAAGAGTTGGAACACTCTCAGACGGACATGGTACGTCTCTCCAATTGGTTCATCAACAATGTCATCTCCTTCCAGTCCCTCTACGCCGAATACTGCACCAACTACACCAGGTAACAGACGCCTTTGGAATTCATTATGACGATTAAGATGGTATATTTTTGTAATATACTTTAATTATTGACACCAGAGTCTTAGCAATGACGTTATTCTGCGTGTTAATCTTTTTTAAATGCTATTATATACAGTGCCAATTACGATTATGTTTGAGTATTTATGATAACAAAAACGTTCGTGTTATAAGAGTACCTTTTTCATAGATGGCAATCTTCCGGAAATGTTAGATCACATTTTTATGGTCTCACAGTTCGAGTAAATAAACAATATTTAATTATAATATAAATTTGTGCCCTTTGGAAATGTTCTGGAAATGAAAACATTTCCTATTTCTACATATATATGCTTTTTAAAGTAATCTATAGCATTATTTCATTTACTCGAAATCATTTTATTGCAATACAATTTGGGTTTTCATTTAAGACACAATGACTGCTATGACTATTAAAATAAGTTCGCAGTTAACTACGCAACCGATTATATTATTAGTGTGTAGCTAGTGACTAAAAATTAATGATCGATGAGTTTGGAATGAATATACACCAGTGGGGCAGGCAGTGTGTCACTTATTGGAGCTAACACCAGTGAATATCTTCCAGCTTACGTAACATAGAATATAGCCAGGCCGGGAGCTGACTATTGATAAATATAAAAAGGACGGTTGTAGGCGATATGAACGTCAGTCGCTTCGACTGTCTGGTCTTGTTGTATTCTCCACTGGCTGCTTGTTTAAAGTACTTCGTATCTTTCATTCCCTTCCATTGCCCGGGGCTCCCCCATTTCCCAATAGTGTCACTGAGATTTACCCCATTCTGATAGTTGAAACAGAGAGAGGGAGAGAAAGAGAGATATTAGGGGAATCATATTGCACAGAGTCGCGGGACATTGTTACTGGTTGGTTGGTTCTGTGGTGAATCATTCCCTTGTTGGTTGGCGGTGTGTATGGTATGCTTGGGTTCAGTTGCTGCGTCACCAGAAAGGTTATTCCACCGTGTCTCCTCTCCTTTCTTTTGTGTCACTAGTCGTAGGAGAGAAAGGGAATTAGCAGACTGGTAGCAGCTGATGTATTGCGATCAATGCCTCCATAGCTGGGGCGTTTGGGCTAGTTCAGACAGTCTCTCTCTCTCTGGCTTGTAGTTTGGTCTTTGTGTCTCACTTGTGGCGGTGTATTGGTGTTTGTTAGCATACTAACTCTGGAGGTAGGGGACAAAGAGGGGGTTTACTTAAATGCCTATACTAGTACTGTTCCGGGAATTTTGAATACTGACTTTTTTAGCTGTTTGTGTGTCAAAACTTTTTTGTATCATAAGTCCATAAATTAATCTTTATGCCTAATTACCTCCTATTTTCGTTTTTTAACTCATTTCGCAACCTCCCTTATCTTTTCCCTCTCGCTTTTCCTTTCCTTTCCCTTTCTTTTATTTTATTTCTCGTCTTATTTTCTTTCCGTTATATTTAATCATTTTATTTATATAGATATTTCACTAATTGTTTACATTTTCTGTAGGTTTAGGCTTTATTTTTCAAGTTATTCTGCTTATTTCTTTGAATTATAGAAGATATATTTGGACAAGTGAATGAGATAAGTAAGCAGAAAATGTAGAATATAAAGTAGAGAGACTATAAGAGGAAAAGAAAGACAGTAGGTATATACAAAAAAAAATTATATAACTATAAAGAAAATATCGAACGAAGAAAACGGAACAAAATGAGTAAGTGGTAGAAAAGACAAAAAGAATTAAATAACAGGGAGTTTACATATATACCGGTATCCCTTTCCATATATCTTTTCTTGGTTTTTTAATTAAATTTTCTTTCCTAATTTCTTCGTATTTTTCTTTTTGTTTATTTTACCCTTCCTAATATTTTTGTTACTTTACTTGACTCGTTACAATACATGTTTTATGTTCTTGCTTTTCTTCAAGTTTTCTTCATCGGTCTTAATGTATTTGTACCTACTTGATATTATTTTTTTCCCACCTTTTCTCTTTAACTTTGTTATTTCATTTAAATTTGACTGACTGAAGGATTTAATAAAAATATTTCGAGGTACTTCTGGTAATTACATGGTAATTTAATGACAATATTCTTTTTGCCATACTATCATACACTATACCGCATCCTCCTCCCCCTCCCCGCTTGTGCCCCTCAGTGCCATGGAACAGCTGGAGTACATCAGGCGGTCGAACCCCTCTCTTTGGGAGGCCCTTAGTCTCTGCCAAACCTCTCTCCACCACCAACTGCCCCTCGCCACCTACCTCCTCAAGCCCGTCCAGCGCATCCTTAAGTACCAGCTCCTTCTTCAGGAACTCTGCAAGGCCCTCCTCCTCCAATCTTCCCCCGCCTCGACATCTGTCCGCGCGGCCCTCGATGCTATGGCCTCCGTCGCCGACTCCATCAATGAACACAAGCGCGCCCACGAGGAGATTCAACGTCAGGGCCAACTGCGCGAGGCTATGCGCCCCTCAGCGGCGTCCCATGGGATCAATGTGGACGCACTGGGGGTCTTTGTCCTAGATGCTCTGTTCCGGCTACCCGGGAAGAAGGAGTCGAGACATGTGGTTCTTTTTCACCGAGCCATTCTAGTCATGAAGAGAAGTGGAGGCGACGGAGGGCAGTATGTCATTGCTGTCAAACAGGTTATACAGGTGCGTTTATGTCCCCAACCTAACTATTCTTTTGGTTATCTTCGAATTTAGGCTAATGAATGCATTATATTACTGGCACATATCCTGTCTCAGTTTAATGTTGCACGAATTTAAAAATTTAAAAATTATTATGTTTAAACCCCAGGCTGTGGGATTTGGTAAATACGATAAAAACCAATATACCAAACAAATAAATTAGGACTAATGTTTGCGACTTCTGATATTATTAAAGAGAGTTAAGTAATTTTGACACTATGTTTTATATTTGAAGTACATTTTCATTCTAGAGGTTATTTGAAATAATTTTCTAATTATATCCCAGGGAAGATTGTCTTAGAGATTCTGTGAAAGCAATTTTCCAGTTAAGAATTAAGCTTCTTCGTGATACAATTTGTTTGATTATGCTTTGAATATATATAAAAATAATATAAAATATTATACTCATATCAATAAAATAAGTATAATCATTTAAAAAATTGCATTAAACTTACTTGTCCACATTATGTTTCTCAGATTGTTCTATAATTTGGGAACTTGCAATTTGTTTCATAGTTAATTTAAAAGTAATTAATTGAATAACATTAGCTAGTTATTTTTGTTTTATGAAATTTTAACTCTATATTTGGTTTATAGTTTGATATTTTATCTATATTCACTAATCCGTTTTATTTGAATGCATTTCTGTACTCTTAATACGCCCATCTTTAGGCGAATTTGGGGCATTTTAAGGCTTTCAATTACGATTTACAAAGTATACTCTTCACCTAATTTTTAAATACATATCTCAAGTTAGTTATGCTGTCACATCCCGTCTCCTCCCGTTTATCCAATGACAGTGCGCGAACCTCATGCTGATCGAGAGCATCCCCAAAGACCCGTTGGCCTTCCACGTTCTCCCCTTCGACAACCCCAAGTGCCAACAGACTCTCCAAGCCGAGAGTGACGTTGTCAAGAGACGCTGGTGTCAGGAGATCAAGAGGCTCATCCTGGAGAACTACGATGCCGCAATACCCGAGCATGCCAAGCGGATTGTACTCAATATGACCAACTTCAATAATCTCGTTCAGACTAATGGTGTGTTCTAGGGTGTGACAATGTTCTTAACGAGTTTTTTTTTAATAAATATGTAACAGATTCTGTATATAACAGATTCTAAAATTTAAAAAGAAGATATTCACTGCAATAATGTAGCCTTTGTCTACTCTAGTGTATACTAACATTGTTCTGGAAATTTCATGTTATTTAAACTGCTAAACAATATTTTGTAACTATTTTGGATATTTATTAAGCTAAATTTATCTTATTTATTAGAAGTTATCATTCATTGTCTCCTAATCATTTTTATTTATTATGATAAAATTGAATTTTCATATGTTGCTATAGTGTAAAACGCGATTTCTATATATTCGGCTTTTTTTAAATATTTGTATACTAAGAAACATGCTTTTTATTGATAAGGTTTTATATACTAAATGTTACTTTGTGCACAAAACCTCAAATGAAAACACAATATACATAGTAGTTTGAATATCTGTAATTCATGTTTTCTATTAATTTTGTACAGCTACTAATTAATCTTTCGAAATTTCATTCCATTTTATTGTACTAAGACTAACGAGGTATGTTATGTTGCGGCTAATTTTTATGGTCGATAATTGTTTTTTTATTTTAACATTTTATGCTACTTATTTATGCCATAAAAGTAATATAGTGAATATCATCTGTATTATTTACATAAACTCAACAGGCACTCCAACCAAACCTCCCCGGAAAGCTATTCACACTGCCTCCAGTGAGCAACTGTCAACCTCTGGAACTGGATTGAACAGTATCGATCAGGTCACAACCCCTGATCAGGCAGACTCTCCGCGCGGGATTAGCCGATGTTTCTCTTCCACTGACGACCTTCTACAACTTCACGAGGCCGCGTGGTCCGAGATAGTTGCCCGTCATGCGCCTGCACCTTCATCTACCGGCGTCAACCTCGCCACATCACCTACAGCAAGTTCCAGCGGTGTAGGAGGTGGAATGGGCAATGATAACGGCTCGGACGATGGCTTGAACGCGATGGGCTTCTGTTTTGGGGGCTTTGAAGAGGCCGATTTTCGATGCATTGCCGTAGAAATTAACGAGGAGCGCTTTCGAGGTTCCTCCTCCTCGTCAAACGCAACTAGTACCGGTGTTGCCGGCTCTTCTATTTCCATGGGAACAACAGTGCCGGCGGACGTGGTGGACAAGCCCAAAGCACCTGTGATGCGTACGAAGAGAAGCGGTAGTCGGGAGGGGGGTAATATTGTCATGGACGCGTCGAGGACGACCTCCCTCTACATCGACTGTCCACAAGGGAGCTACGATAAGGTGACATATGGCCGAGCTTACGATCAGTATATCGTGAAGACGAGAAATAAGATTGCTCTCTCGCCCACGGATATCAACGAGATCTTTCAGCCGTTGAGGGATTTGGTGTCGGGCGAAAGGGAGGATGAATCCCAGGTGAGTTTATTATGTCGTCACATTTGAATCCGGTTGTTCCAGGAATCAAAGTGATATATGTAATGTTGACTATGTTGTCAGGCCTTTAACATCACGATCAAAAACTAGTTATCAATTAGGTTGATACATTATCTTTATTGTTATATGATTGAAGTTATTATAAATTGAAAACAAAATGAAAAATGCACTATCCATTATTAGCACTATTAATTTAATAAAATGAACATTATCTTTTGATTGTATAGTTGTTTATTTAAGCTTGATATTAATTTCTTATTATTTGAAGTTTACTGTTCTATTTAAGTTATTATAGAACGCTGTCAAAATAACAATCATAAATATAAAACTGACAAATATTTTTTATCCTAAACCTGTGAGTATCATTTTATGTGCAAATTTGAATTATTAATTTTCTTAGTTATGCTTTTGTATTTTTTGTTTGTCTGTGCTGATTTTCTATATGTGGTCTTTAGTACATTTGCGTTTCAGTATATAAATATATTGCAATTTAATTCGCCTCTGTTCGAAAATCAGTGGTAGTCTAAGTAGAATATTCTAAGTAGAAAACAGTGAACTTTTCAGTAATCTACCGTTAGTAGACCGTATTTAGTTAAGTATTTAACACCTCTACAATAATATAGTGTAAATCGCTATCTCGATTTGCCTGGATATATATACAAATCTTAATTAGTTAATCGCGATTGGCTTAAACTAAGGGTGGCTTTATCAACCGGTGAGTAAGTCAGTCAGTAAGTAGCCGCTGTCTAAGTATCGGTTTTTCGATCATCAACCGATAAGTAACTTAGCCAGTGGCTAGCGCCAAGTCGCGTCGCAACTTTTATAATGTAAATATTTACTTAACGGTTACCGCTGTGTAAGTGGACAAAAAATGGGTAATGTTTCTTGATTCGACAGCATCACAGGCGATTAACAACCATATTTATATATAAACAACAGTACTATTAAACTATCATGAAGTTATACCCA
>JAYRBW010120479.1:0-17123 GCA_036023295.1 Invenusta paracnida
TTGATAATGATAATGTCACTATGTTGAATTCACTAATAATGATAAAGTTAAAATGGAGACGTACAATAATGTTACAGTAAATGATTATTATTTTATTATTAGTAATTTAGTCGTGATTTATATAATTAAACTCTCTGTCCATAATAAAACTTGTGAATAAAACAAGTCGTATGATTAATCTGTTTAAAATAATTCAGTAAATAAAATTGTAGGACTATTTAAAATAATGTGAATTTGGTTAATATTCTTAGAACTTTTTAATTGTACGCATTTAATGGTGAAGTTTCTTTGAAATATTCAATATTTATTCTTATATTTTCTATTTAGAAATATTAAAATATTAAATATACATAATAAGGCATGAGATTCTTCAGCGTTTTTTATGAAAAAGAGAGTTAACCATTCTCGTAATTTTAAATATGCAATAAAAAACTGCCTTCCGTCCCTTTCTTTTTCGTCCTATTACAATCCAATCTTGGTCTTATTATCTCAAAAAATGTTGGTGCTCTGCATTGATTAATGGGCTATGCTAGTGCATGACAAATTGGTTTAAGTGAGATAACAATACATTTGGTGTTCAACTTTAAGGACAAGATGCTGGAATGGTTTTCTTTATTAATATGTAATTTATATGTTGTGAGAGTCCGCACCTAAAAAAAATTGTTACATGCTGAGTCTCATATTTCAGTATTTAGACAAAATGTCAAAAAACAAAAATGAATGTATTAACAAATAACCCCTATACACAACTAAAAGTGAAAGCTGGTGGCCACAACCTGAACCACACCACAAATATCAAGCATCTCACTATGACCTAATCCTATTCCTTTGTTTATTTTAAAAAAAAATCCACTCTTGGCACATAACAATTTTCTTTATGTGCCAAGACTCTTGCAAGATAGTGATGATCTTATTAATAATATGTTGAGGTAATCTTCAAGTTTCCCGCATTAAATTATTTTCGCTTTTTTTTACGGTTTTTTATTATTTTTTTAACAGTTTTTTGTTAAATTATTTTTTGTTTTTATGTTACAATTTATTTTAATGTATTAAATACTTCAATTAATAAGTAAAATACTTGATACTTATGTATTAATCCTTACCCATCTCCAGGAGTTTCTCTTGCACCGCATTATACAGACTAACTTTTTTGGAAATATCCTGTATTGGATTTAAGACATTATTACAACTTCTGATTGGTTACTTGTGATTCATGTATACTGTTTCTTGTTGTAAAACTTTATAAACATTTATGGATATTTATGTTTTTCTTATTAAAAAAAAATTGAAAAAAGTGAAAATAATTTAAAGTGGTTAACTTGGAGATATTACCAATGTTAATTATATATAATTATAGCAAAGTTTATATAATCTATATCTATCTAATATAATATATTCTAGTATATATCTGTGTATTTCTGTTATTTTGTTATTAAAATAGTTATTATCATTTACTCACCTTATTTGCTTAGAACAAAATGAAATAAGTATAACACAAATATTCAATTTCATGTTTATTATAAACTATATATATATTGTATCTGTTTAAAAACATATAGAATTATAGAATGAATATTGAAGTTTAAATAGATGTAATGTTGAATGATTTCATCCACTAGCATTTATTTATTGAAGTTTGTAAATTATATGGAAAAAGTAGATGCATGTCATACTCATGTCAATGTGATTACATTTGCCATTTGATAGAAAAGTTAGGGGCAGATTATTTATTAGCATTATATTCTTTGTTAATATAATGTTAATTATATATCATTTTATCAATGTTAATATAAGTTTCAAAGAATTATCTGTTTATTTCTTTTATTGTTTTGTTAATTAAAATAGTTATTATTATTTACTCACCTTTGGGACAAAACAAGCATAATTAAATGAGCTGAGAGTAACACATAAAAATTAAATATTTATGTTTATTATAAACAATATATAATTTGTATCTGTTTAAAACAGTATAGAAGCATATATAGATAAAAAAAGATTTTTTCTATAGAATAAATATTAAAGTTCTAATAGACATAATAATATTGAATGAATTCATCCACAAGACATTTATTAATTTGAGATTGTAGTTTATATCTAACAATTGTGCCTTATTTTGAAACATGCATAACAAAATAAAATATATTTTTGTTACCAAATATAATGCAGGGTTGGTGTGGCCTGCATTATTTAATACTTACTCACCATTATTTTGACTTTTTCCTGCATTATTTTTAGACTTCTAAAAAAATTCACAAATCTGTAAGAACATGGACTAGTAAGACATTTTTAATTGTCAGTTTTGTAACTGTAATGTTAGTAAATAATAGTACAATGAATTAGCTGGCTAATTATTAGGTTTGTTTTGCTATATTTGGACTCATTTAATATAATATTATTTAAAAGTCAGTTGTCAGATTTTCACATTGAAAATGATTAATACTGTGCATAAGAAATGAAGAAAAATATAATTTCCTCAGAATTACCAAAGTCTCAAAAATGAAATTAACTGGAATGACACTTACTATTTTGTGTGAACATATTTATTTCCACTTACCTACATAAGTACATTTCCTTAATGAATGGTAATTAAATGGCATTGTATTGACATGTTAATCAAATTAAAAAATAATTACAGGGTTACCATTTATCTAGATTGTTTTTGAATATCTGAAATGTCCAGATTTTGGACAAAATTATTATTGTTTTTTATTCTTCAAAAACTTTGGAGTGATTTAGAAACAATTTCTGAACGATATTTAAATGGTGAAATTTTGTTATAAAGACAGAATTTGCTTGCTTAAAAACTCAAATTCTGGATAAGTGAAAAAGCCAAATTTACTACAAGTTTGCAATTTTTGGCATATCTAGAGTTTTTGGATTGTTAAATGGCAATTCTGTAATTACTATTCACATTTTTTTTTAATAATTGCATATGAATACATATATGAATATGTCTATTGGTACCTATATTGTATTATGTGTCTCTAAATGTTCTATATCTACTCTTTCTGTAATAAATTATCATCTTCCTTATTTTAACCCACCTGTGTTTTCTTGGTCATATTAATCTGCATCAACATTGATAATAACTAATTGATATATTTTTAAAATATTGTTATCTAGAACTCTATATAGTAGACAACTTTAAAAGAAAATAGTAGTATATAAAGGCTGTGCACTCATTCTGTGTTACCAGAAATGTTTAGAAACTTAAGTAAAATCAAACAAGCATAACAAATAGAACTGGACACAAGTACATAATTATTAGGTGTATACAAATATATTAATAATAGTTCTAATACATAAAATATATACATTACTTTTCTAATAGTAAAATAACATCCTGCAAAACACTGCTAAAAGTCCATCTAAAGTTTAATACATAAATTCTGTTGTCAGTTACTGTAATAGTATTATAATATATTTATAAGTATAAATTATATGTATTGCCTATTTGAATGCTTTTAGAATTATACACTAGATAGTAGACTAGAGTATAATTAAAATGTGTATTTTAATTTTTAGGCTATTAAACATTATTAATAATAATTGTAAGACTAATAGTATCATTAGAAAATTTGAACTTAAACAATTCCATTTGTTATTATAAATCTGTAATAAAATATTATATAATTATATTATAATTATATTATAATATAAGCTTAAAGTATATATATTAACTTTATAGCATCACAGGCACAGAATTATAATATATTAATTACAAGCCTTAAGCTAAGTGAAGCATAAAATAGTTACCTATTTATATATATATGCTAATATTAATAAGGCTTTAAATATTTAAGTGATTATTTAAAAAATAATTATATTCAAATTAATTCTTCAATATTAATAGAAGTGGGATAAAACAAACAGAGTTAAAATATACCTAATTGGATCAAAACTTAACCATACATTGTCATTATTTTACAATATTATTACTATCTATATACCAAGTCAAGTGAATAGTATAAATTATAAAATAAAATTCTTAGTAAAATATATCAATTTACCTTACATAGCAAATTTAAAAAGTTCTGAATATACATAATATATCAGTCAGGAATAACAACCAAATATGGCTTAATATTACTGTCAAATTTGACTGTAATTTACAGCAAAATTAGGCTAAATTGTTGGACAATTTTATTTTTTGTGCACATAAATATTATATCAAGTTTGTGCATTAAAAACTGTTTTATATATATTAATTAATGTAATGCTTAGAGTTTGATTATTATTTTAAAAATAATAATTTATTTAAACATAACTAGATTTGGTCACTTAGTTATTGTATACAGGCAAATTTGTTTTTACTATGAAATAAAATAATTTGGGACCAAATATCAATCTGTAAGTTCAAATAGAAATCTTTTTTGGTTGGGCTAAATATAATTTTGTTGTATTTTGACCTAATAGACAAATATATTATTTAGTGCCAACCAACTAAAAATAATATTTTTTATAGATGAAATAAAAATAAATTTCTATATAGTCAAAACTAAATAAATTTAAATTAAAATAAAAGCAGATTTCTATTTTGGTTCAACCAATTGCTATTTAGTCAGACCAAAAAGAAATTATTAAATATGATTTATAGATAAAATAAAAAACATTATTATTTGCTTGGTCAAAACAAAATAAAAATTCAACTGAATTCAACTGATGTAGAAATTTATTTAAATCAAAATAAAAGCATACTACTGCATGGTCTGACCAATGCTAATTTGTCTGGACCATATAGAAATATGTTTTTAGATGAAATAGAAATTAATTTCTATTAAATAAAAAGGAAATTTCCTTTAGTTCAGTTGATTCAGAAATATATTTAAAATAAAAGCATAATTCTATATCATCTAACTAATTTCAATTTTGGTCCTGATTAAATATAATTAATATTTTTATAGATAAAATAAAAATAATTTTCTATTTGGTTGATCAGAATGAAATCAAATTTAAATTCTATTTAGTTGGTATAAAAATCAAAATAAAAAGCATATTGCTATTTGATCCAATCAATTTACTAATTAGTCTGGACCAGATAGAAATAATATTTTTTATAGATGAAATTTAAAAAAAATCAATTTGCTTGGTCAAAACGAAATAAAAATTTAATTCTATTTATTTAGTCTGGCTGATATATAAATATATTTAGATCAAAATAAATGTATATTGCTATTTGGTCTGACCAGCTAATTGGACCCAACCAAATAAAAATAATATTTTTTATAGGTGAAATAAAATTCTAATTGTTTGTTTCTAAATGTTAGATTTATTTATTTGATAAAATAATTGTAAATTTCTAATTGGTACACCTGATCAAGTAAAATTATTTTATGAGAAAAAAAATAGTTATTGTTTTAATTTTTTTCTTTCATTTTTAGCTTAAAATATGTAGGTATTGCCAGCAACAAATTATAAATGAATACATTAAAATAAAGTATGAATAACTATACTTTATTGATTCAAAATATGTATGTAAGTAATGCAGCAGAAATACCACTATTATGCTAAGGATCTCACATATTTAAATATATTAATTTATATACCTATATTATATATATATATATACAACAGTGGCCAAAAGTTTATAGAAAAATGTATAGTTTTCCAGTAAAAAATTATATTTTAATAATTAAAAAAGTAAAACATCATCGGTATTGCCATTGGTTACATAAACACATTATACATGTAATTAGATTGTAGTCAATGGTTAATCAAGATAAATGTTAATATTTTGTTGGGTATGTCTTTGCAGAGATGATAGACTAAATGCACCAATGTATGAAATCTATGAGATTTTGGGGAAGTTCCAGTTACATGATACCATACTTTGATAATGCCCCAATCAATTTAATTTCAGGTTGTAGTCTCCTTTTTATAGACTAAGACATAAATTTGAGATCACAAATTATCAATAAAATTTAGATCAGTAGATCGTCCAGGCCACCATGAAAGACAGGTTATTCCCAGATATTCCTTTTGAGCTTAAAAGTAACTTTTTATTGATGACAAAGGGCATTGTCATCTTAAAACATATGGTCCTCATCAGGAAAGCATTCAGCAGCAGAGTTCACCATGTGGTTTTACAAACAAAAAATTTATAAACTTAAAAGATTGTTCTTTTTCAAAGATACAAAGACTTTTCACACTCATCTAACACAATAAATGGACATGCAAGACCAAACCATCATAGATTCAGGAAATTTAATTGTTGACTGCAAATATTCAGGTTTATAACACTCATTAGATTATCAATACCTTTCAAATTAAATGATTGGAATTTTAATTTGTCAGAAAAGTATTCCTAAGTAAAATGTTTAAATTCATGGCAGCAAAGTAAATGACATTAACATTGTATAAAAACAAATGTTGTTATTTCAGTATTACATTACTAAACTGACTCTAATCAAATTACTGAATATTTTGTTTTGGTAACATGATTTATACCTATTAGGCTTACTTTTCCTTGAATTGAATAAATATTATAAATTTATGTACTACTACACACTATCTTATATTTCAACATGAAAATTATATATTTGCACTGCATATGTATTTAAATAGATACATTCTACTGTTTGAAAGTTATAATGATAATTACAATTTTTATAAATATCTTGCCATAATAATAATTCTTTTGCATATAGATATTTTCCTAGTGTTTATATCATTATAACTGTATTATGTAGCGAAATATTTTTTACATTCTGACTAGAAAACTGTTATTGTCTTACACTATTCATTTTTGCAAAACTTATATATTTTCTATATTTTGGTATATCACTGTTTTACTAAAGGTAGATCTGTTTCTTTGTATATTCGTTTTTACTTTTTTCAGATGATTCTTAGATCATCATTTTCTCGATTTCTCACAGTTCAACATTATTTCTTAAAAAATTGTGCAACTACAGTGCCCGATTTGAGGACAATAAATTCATCTATAGCCCATTTTTGTCATAAATCAAATAAAAAGAATGTACAGTTCTCACAACGTAAAATAGACGCCAATACTAGTGCAACAGATTCTTCTTTTCGTAATCGTCTTTCGGATTTAGAACCCAAGGACTTATTTGGATCTACATTTTCTCCAACAAATAGTAAGACCAAAACAACCAAGGCTAAACGGCAAGTAATTTCACAGAATAATAACATTACAAACGCGAAAACCCCAAAGACGAAAAAAGACAATAAAAAGAGAGAAATGAACATTACTACTAATTATGAGAATACATATAAGCAGTATTCTGAATTTAATAGTTTAGAATCATCTGTTGAAAGTAGTAGTGAAACTAGCGTTCATGATACATTGGCGTATAATGATCTACACCTCAGTGATGCGGACACCTTTGGAAACCTTCAGTCAGGTAAACATATACAGGTTATTAGTCAAGTTTTTATTTGTTCATTTTGAAACTAGTCTTTCATACACATTTAAAACATTTCACAAGATTTATTTACAATGTTTAAGATACTTATTTCTAGGAGAAAATTAACGAAACATATTTTACATACTTCTATCTATATAATTTAAATCGAAGTATCTTCATCTCGGTTAAAAGAAAACAAAGTTATAAAATAAAAATAATACAATTTGGAAAAAGTCGCGTGATTGAATTATATCTCATGGTGAAAAATTAGTTTTCTGGTTTTTCTGTTATGAATATTCATTGATTGGGTTTTATTATTCGTAAATAAATTAATGTGTTTTTTTCATTAATTTTAGTTTAAAAGTATATTGGTAATGTGTGCATTTTATAAAAATTACTGAAATATTATATATTAGATTTATTAACTCTTAGTTATTGTATAATTTTTAACGATTTTTTATATATAATAGAACCTCTTCATTTTAAAGTAATACTTACAGTTGTAGTTTGAATTCTACTGGTGTGATTAGCATTCTGAACTCCCACTGCTTATAGGTAAATCTCCAACTGATAAAGTGGCCGTGCACGAGACAATGGTGACACGGAGTTTTGCAAACGACAATGAGAATCTGGCAGACGATTTGGAGGAAAATGATAATGTGGACGGTCATGTTCGCCTATCATCTGTTGGACGTCGGCATGAACCTGGTTGGTATGTTGGCAAAATAAAAAAATATGGACGCGAGGGAGATATTCAGAGTGCACTCAAGGTGAGGAACGACTAGTTGAGAGTGAAAATATTTTGAATCTGCTCGAATAACATGTAGCAGTGTTGCTTATAAAAACTAAATAAATTGCATTATCCTTGCGACAATTGTATTTCCTAGTAAGATTAAATAACATGTCATTGCAGTTTGTTGTGATTGTTTTAAAAGAAATATTAAAACCGATTAGAAGCTTTCTTTCTTAACATAATTTTTTGTGTGTGTATTATATTCATCAATTTTTGGATATTGAGGATTTGCTCTTTATTGTTTCATTTGTCATCACCTATTTTTATTTAATAAATTACTTCTTTCTTTGTTGTATATATCAAATTCTAAAATATATTAACGTATAAAATATTCAGGGCCCAGTTTAAGTAAGTCTCTTGAAAATAAAGTATTTCCTGATAATATTATAATACATAGTATTTACCAGAATCGATCTTTAAATCAATTTTGTCGTTCAGATACACTAGTAGAATATTCCATACATCTTATCAAACGAAGTTAATCAAAGCCTTTGATGAATTTATCCAATTAACAATCACTCAGATCAACCGGGTCTGATGATTTTTACATATTTATATATATGAATTACATATAATTCATATTATCAGAAGGTCTAGATTTGATTTAATTCGGGAGATGAGTTTGTTATGGAGATAATCAGTTTAGTTTTCGAAGGTTTTGTGGTAGCTAATATTCTTGCTGAAAGATCAAAATAAAAAATATGCAAAGATCTCAAATCCTTCATCAAATCTAAAGATGAAGAAATTTGCCAAACAAGCAAACACTTGGCATCTGACAATGTTGTCTCTTCAGAAAACTTTCTCAAGAAGGATGAGTGGTTTCTTGGCTCTAAAATGAAAGATATTCTCGGTACCTGCAAGGAAAAAACCACAAGATAATTTTTTAGGAAAGATTACGGAAGCTTTTAGCGTTAACTGTGGGTTTTACCGTCAGAAAAAATTCGGCAGCAAGAGGTCATTCATTGTCACAATCTCATATTCTGAAATTTGTCAATATAATTCCGACTGTCATCTCTTGTGAAGAACAGAACACATTACGACTTGAAGTACGACGATTGTCATGTCCTTGAATATGGTTTATCTCACCAACAGCTTGATGATTGGTTGTATTCTCTTCGATATAAATTTGCCATCCTTTAGAAGTCAGTGCTTACCCTGGTTTCATGCTTACATTATCCACAAGTCGAATCAGCCTTCGGTATTATGGGGAATATTCTTGACTCACAATCCAGCAATCTCCGTATATTGAAACTTCAAGCCATCCAAACGATCAAGTATGGTCTCAAAGTGCTCAACCAATGGGTAACACATAAATACAGTATTTCAAGCGAAGCGATGTAGCCAATAATCCCGTAGATTCCTAACTTTCGTACAACATTCGCAATGCCTACAAGATGTATAGTCACAACCAGAAGAAACTAAGGCGCAGTATTTTCTCTAAAGAAAAGAAGTTGGCAATTACAGCTGGAATATTGAGCTCGAAATCCAAAGTGAAGGCACTGTCTCTACAAGCTGTGAAAACTGCAATGAGAATTCACTATGAGAAGTTAGAGTCATTGACTAAAATAAAAGACGCAAATGTTTGAAAGATTAATAAATTTTTTAATGAATCACCCATTCTTTTTGTTAATTAGGTTTACAGTTTGTAAAAAATTCGATACATATTTTATATAAAACTATTTTGTCACCAGTTTAGTAACTTTTCTAATGACTTCTTATGTATGCCGTCTCTTTCAGCAATATAATATTGTGCCTAAACTTTAAGTAATGATGTCAATCATTGTTTACTCCCATTACAAATATAGCTGTGTTCGATTTACTATTTTTCACGTATAAAATACAGTATTTACAATTATTGTATTAAATGACATGTACACCATTTATTAGTTATTGAATTGAGTTGATCGGTCAATTACAACTGTATTCATGTTTTGTAATAGCTCCCAAACTTTGAAACCCTTTACAAATCCCATGTATCACAGGGTGCCCACACTCCTGGAATAACCTGGAAATCTTCTGGAAATAAAAGTATCCTCGAAAAGTCCTGGAAACTCCCAGAAAATAGTAAAACCTGGAAAACTCCTGGAAATTCTTGATCAGAGTATAAATTTTTATTTTTAGGTCTTATTTTTACTGACAGCACAACTAGTGGTTAAAAAATTTTAAATAATAAAAATTTAACTTCTCAGATTTTTTTATTAATCTAAAATAAATTGAACATTTATTCTCATATTTACAACATAAGAAGTTAGTCAATGATCTCAATATAATACAGTTCAAAAAGGATTGCAAATCTTACTTTTCTTTAGTAACATCAAAAACAATGAAAAGTCTCTCCTTAAGTATTTTCTGTTTGAATTACTCTCATCTCTTGATCCAAACAACATAATCACACTAATGCAGCATCTTCACATTTCTCAAAACTGTTGCAGATTTTGATAAATTCTGGTTGGAAAACTGGAGAAGAGTGTGATGAATTAGCTGCTTCATACAATGGTTTTGTATTAGATATGAAAGTGAACCATAGTGATAATTTCTTGAATTTTGATTCAAACAACAATCGAGTGGATACTTTTCTTTTGCAATATGAAGAAAGTAATTACTAAAGCACTTAATATATATAAATATTTTCGAAAATAAATTTTAATATTTATTCAAAAAGCAATAACTTAAAAATACTTCACGAAGTGCAATAAGTAAATGCTCATGGCCAGGAGAGGAGGAGGCCATTAAAAAATATGTTGCATTATTATTAATTATGCATAATATTATATGTTAATTTGTATTTTTTGTGTTTTTACGATACTTCTAGTAAATTTAGGCTTGCTTTTATACTGCTGGTTTCTAGTAGTTAATTATATGTATATATTTAAGTAAATCATCCTGGAAAACTCCTGGGAAATTTTTTTGGAAAAAGTGTGGGAACCCTGGTATGTGCTAAAAACATAATAATATAATGAATCACAATAATATGGTGCAATAGTGCGATACACGTGGCTTTATTGATTTTTATAATATTTGTATTAGGCGCCGCCCTCATATTGATTGGCTCTATTGATGATGACGTGATGTAAAGAGACTGAAAACTTGTGCCATATCATACTATTGTTTACGAAAAAAAGGGTTCTACCTTAGTATTTATATTTATAGCTCCAATAGTCAGATCGCCAGTATTCATCACAATGTTTGACTTTCTAGGATGGATAGTATATTATATAGTTAAACTTTACAAATTATGAAGATATATATATTACGATGTCTTAAAACCAATTGGTCTATGCAGCGTATTCATGGTACCTATGTCTTTTGTTGTTAGGTTATTTCTTACGGTTTCTTATTGTTGTAAAGATTGGTACTATAGATTTAAACATATTTTGAAAGTATTAATGTAACTTAGAATGCACAATACATTAATAGTCAGATAGTTTCTATTGGAATTTCTATTGGATTCTCGGTTTTGATTTACATAATATTGTACTGTAGCTACACAAATATACCTAAGTCTACTGTACATAGTACTAATGCCACCTATTGTTACTTTTTGAGGTGTCTTGACCTTACGATAAAGTAGTTTTTATGATATAAATAGATATATTTATTATAGTAATCTTCATTTTAAAGTGATGCATTTATTAATGAATTCTTAATCATTGATTGAATCTATCTTACACGATAAAATGTTACCTGTTTAGGACTGTACAATTATAATTGGTGTGAATCTAAGTAGTTGCTCACTTTGTATTCTTATTTGTTCGAGAAGTTTTTAAAAATAAATCACCGTTTATAAAATAGAAAAACTCAAACTATTTCGATTGATATAAAATAGTTTTTCCTACTATTTCAAAGAAGAGTGCAATTTAAATGCTTTGTTTGTTTGTTGGTTATGTTGAATACTGAAACATTCTGTTTGAGGGGAAATAAATAAAGCGAAATAAGATACATACATCAAAAATAAAAATATCATCACAACATAATGACGTGAAGTATTGACCATTCTACTTTGAAAGAAAAAATATTCAATTATTATTAGTTTACACCCTAAAGTGCATTGGTTATAATTAAAAGTACAATTCTAAAATGCTTGAATAGTGACACTAAATAAATCTATAAATATTATTATTATTATTAAACAATCTTTTAGATTTATTTTTCTTTAAGAAATCATTACACTTTAAAATGTAATACATGATACGTATTAAGTAGCAGGAAGTATTTTGTAGGTGATGCACATCGTGGAATAGTTTTTTAGAGTAAATAAATTGAATGTTAGGCTGTAGGTATCTTCAGAAACACAGACAATTATTTGTGTGCATAAAATAAATAGTTTCAACGTCATCGTAGACAGTTTGCTTCTAATTCACACATTCTTTCCTGTTTTCATCTATACTTCTTTATTTTCTTCTTATTCATAAATGTATTGTTTGCATAAATATCTGTGTCAACAGCTGTAGTTTCTTGATCATTATTAGTAGTGCACTAACACGTCATACTGTTGTGAAATGCAAGCATAGTGGATGATAGGCTTACGTACACAGGCTGCATCTAGTTGACCTATGGGTACTAAAAACTAAACTACATGATACTGAGGACACGCCATTTGAATGAATTCTATTTATTGGTTACAATGACGGTAATATTACTTAATTTTCACAGCCTGCCGCCTCCGTTGCTTCAAAGTCTCTTCCGTTTCATATATTTAATTGTCATGTAGGTAGGTTAAGTCGGTTAGATGTTCTTTATTTGAGGGCTAATATAATCGATGGTTTTAAAATATGCAGGAATTAAGGAATTTTTCATGAAATATGTGATAAGTAATTATTTATCTTTTATTAGTTTTAATACTTAAAATGGAATTATTGAATGCGGGCTCTCAAATTTATATTAATTTGAATAATTTCTTTAGGCATGCCCATATTATGTTAACGAATGAAACGCCCATATTCGGCTATATTGGTGATTTGTCGTCTTGGTAGAATATTGTATTTGTGGATTTTACCTGAATCTATTTGACATTGTAATATTGTATCTTTTTGTTTCAAGGAATTAAGTGCTTAGATCACGTCATGTCACTAATAAGAGTTGCAACTAACCCAATAGTGTCTCTCTCGGTGATGAAAATGAACATTAATTAATCAATAATTATTGATACTGACTGACAGTATTTGAGGGAGGGGTGAGGGTTCATGATTTATTTTTGTTAAAACCAAATAAGAACAAATACAGTCACCATTTTGATAATACCCATTGTAATTAGTCGTAAAACTTTAAAGAAGGATATATTTGCTGCAATAAACTAAAGGGATATTTCTTTAAATAAAAATAACGATAACAAATTATAAGTATTACAAGGATTTATTTGAACAATTTATGAAATTGTAAATTATTCAAAGATGTTTTATGTAAAATTTAGTAAGTAGGCCGATCTCACACCGACGATAGTGCAAATATATATTCCATAAGTTATGAATATAGAGATTTCAGTGATAAGTAATACTTGGTATAGAGATAAAAACAGGTATTTTAATTTAATTCGTAATCTAGAAATCTAATTTAGTTTAAATGACAAATAAAAAACCTTAGTTAAATTAGAGTTGTTTGAATTAAGTTGCGGGCTTAAACTAAATTAGTTAGTTTTTATCCATAGTTTTTTATCTGTCTTTTTCCATATCCCATTCTTTGTCCAGTTCCGTCTGGACCGCGCCCTGCAGGAGAAGCAGGAAGCTGAAGCCAAACTCGAGTCCCTCCGCGCTCGTCTCACTTCTTTGGAGACTGAGTCTGAGAGTCAGAGATCCGCGAACCGCCAGGACCTCCAGCGCACTGTAGAAGCCTCTCTTAGGGGTCCTAGTTCTGACAACACCTCTAGCACTGCTACAACTAGTGCTGGAGGCGTGACCTCAGTGCCCATCAGCAACGGTGGAAGTGTTAGTGTAGTGGCGGGAGGAGGAAAAAAACCGGCGCCAATACCACCTCCTCCCCCGCCGCCACCACTACCTGGAGGGGGTGAGTTCATTTTAATGCTAATAAATAACAAATTGTTTATTTGCCTTACAACCCATGTAAGAAGTTTTTTAAATATTTTTTAATCTTCGGACAACGAATGAAATAAATATTAACATGAAATTTGTAGCATTACAATCATTGATCGATTATAATATCACCCACGGATAATTTTTATGTAGAGGCATTCCATATAGGGCAGTGGAATTGTGACTTAATAAAAAGCAGATTAATGTTACGTTAAATGCTGTATGATACGAGTATTGCCGTGATTCAAAATGAGATTTTCATTATTTTATTAAGCACTATTTTTGAGCTCTAATTTGTGCTTGTAGTAAACATGAATTCTCTATATTGTATGTATAGACTAAAACATACATTGGCATTCACGACAATAGGGTATACTATTAGTATACCCAATTGTCGTGAATGCCAATGTAGAACATTCTGAATAGTAGTATTACATTTCTCTTTATAGAAAATTACAATGTTGCTTAATTAGATCTTTTTTGAGATTGCAGCACTATAGCATTTTTTATTATAGGAAATCGCAACTGACATTTTCTCATTAGAAAATATTGATGCTGTACTCCTCCGTGTAGTAACTTTCTTTCTTTCATTCATTTATCTTTTTGGAGAATCATTATTATACATTATTTTATTCTTTTAAATTGAAATAATAATATTAATCATTTAACTACAAATTATAAAAATCCAGAAAGTATCGTATTTATTATTCTATCTATTAGTATTGTAATTTGTCTTAATAAAATAATAGTTAACTTTTTAAATATATTTTTCTCCCTTTTATTTACAAGTTTATTATTGATCTATATATTCTGAAATAAACACTACACTGCACTGAAAATCTATAGTTCTAAATCATGATTTTAAACACTATACTTTCTAAGGTGAGGTTTAAGTATAAAGCCCCACACACTCGCCTTCTCTCCTCCTAGGTTCCATGGGCCCGCCTCCTCCGCCGCCCCCACCCCCACCCCCAGGAGGCATTCCAGGTGTTCTACCCGGAGGTAAACGACCACTTGACCTATCAGCTAGTCAGAAACTGCCTTTTGGAATGAAGCCCAAGAAACAGTATAAGTTGGACGCGCCGCTCAAAAAAGCCAATTGGAAACCGGTAAAACTACCTTGTTTTGCTTGTTGTTCTAACCAGCTAGTTGTAATACATTTCAAAAGAATATTCTATTGATTTTGAATTAATGAACTGAACTGATTTAAGCTTGTTTTGTATAATCTTATCTATACTATGATCGGTTGTTTACGACACTTGTATACTTTATAAATATTTCGCTTTTATTTGTTTGCTGATTTCGAATGTGTTTTCATTGTGTATTAAGTGACAATTTCATCGTACGATTTGTAATCATCGGTTGTATCAGTCATTGTTTTGGAAATATAAGTTGACGCTTTGATTTCAGGTTTAAGACAACGTGTAACGCATTTTGTATTGTACATATTTCTTTTTAAATTTTGATTATAAATTTGATGGACGTTTATTTTACACCCTTTACATTAAAAACATATTTATAATAGTTATCTGAAATGTGTTAACTGTTACAAGTTCTAAGCGTTTATATTAATTAAACTGGAGAATTTTACTGTTCAAGATTATGAAATATAACACGCATACAATTTAATAAATATGTAAGAAAGTTATGTTTACTTTTGACCAATTAGAATGTTATTAATAATTTTTAAGAAGTTATATAGGAAACTTCTAGCCAATTACAAACCTCTGTCTGTTTCACAGATCAACCCCTCAAAGCTGGACAAGAGCTCCATCTGGGTGGGCTTCAATGAAGACCGTCTCGTGAGTGACGAACTCTTGAGTGACCTTCAGACTCACTTCAGTACGAAGCTTCCTTCAAATAGTGCAGGTGGACCCCCTGGCAGCAGGGGTCACAACGGCCTGAGCAGCAATAACGGTCGCCAGGGGAACAACTCCTCAGTGGATGGACCGGACTCGGCGGTCAATGGCGGCAGGCGGCCATCTTTAGCGGCAGCACCGCGTCAAATGCGATTATTGGATGCGCGGTCGGCCTGCAATCTAGGCCTGATTTTGGGCTGCATCAAGATGCCGGTTGAGGAGCTGGCAGGCAGAATTGAGGTGATGGACGACTCGAGTCTACCGGGGGAGTTGCTCGATCAGCTCGTCAAGTTCTTGCCACCGGCGCCCGAGCTGGCTAAGTTCACCGCGCTTAAGCCTGATTATAAGGTGTGTCAGTTGGTGGTTATTTGTGCTAGGGGCAAGTACACACGGTCTATCGTGACTTTTGGCTTATCGAACTGCATCAAAGATTATTGCTTTGCTTATTGATTAAAGAGGTTTATTACTATTATACCATACTAACGGTTGTGATCTATTATCTGTACAGCTACAATGAAATGATATCTATATATATATATCTATATATATTTCTAATAATATATATTTTTAATGTAGCTACAATTCTGTCGATTAGAATAACTAATAAAGTAGTTAACACATTTTTATAATCTTATTATAAGAAACTACATAAATGTATTAAAGTAATGCTGTCATCCCTCTTCCACTATTCTAGTTTAACACCAGACCAGACATCCCACTCCTATTGTATAGGAGTTCATCCTCTGAAATAAGATTTTTTTTATAGAAATGTGGATGCGTGTGATATTTCACTTTCTTTACTTAAAAGGAATTAAATACGTTAAATTAAAAAGTATTATATAAAAATGGAAGGCTAAAAATAAAAAAAACTATTTTCATCTCGTAGAACATCTGCCTTCAAAAGAAAACCGATTCACTTTTGAATTAAATATAATTTGTATGACGTAATAAATAAAACATTCTAATAATATCGACGTTCCAAGAACTATATGCAGTAAGCGCCATTTTTGATAAAATAAGATTTTTGACTATTTGGCATCAGTATTCTATCCTGCATAATATGTGTGAAAATTAAAAC
>JAYRBW010120490.1:0-17120 GCA_036023295.1 Invenusta paracnida
TCTTGTATCTATTGACATTTTTAAAATATGGTTTAACATATATTAATTAAAGTTGTATTATTTATTATAGACAATAGCACTATAAACTATTAAATAAATTACACAAATAAGTATAACAGTAAACTATAATTACCTTTTATAACGTTGAGATAACGAAAATGCGAAAAAATTTGAAAGATTTACATTTTTGAAAAATTGCCAATTTCAGCCCTTTGGTAAAAGCCTCACTGTTTCCGATAAGAAGCGTCCTGGTATTCCCGTAGTCCTCGGTGTGTATATTGGTAAATATATCAAAAGATTACGAAATATTATGTATCTGTATTCCATCTTAATAATTTATTCTCTGTATATTTTTTGTTGAAATTAAATCTTTGAATTCAATATAGTTTAAAATGATTAATTTATTAATATAATAATAATATATAGCACCCAAACATTAGACATTGTGTCGTCAATTTTCAATTTAAACTAGTACATTTTATTGGTATATCATTCAAAAGCTTAAATTATAAATTATTAAAATCATCAAAATTAGGGATTTTTCAAAAAAGTGTTTCTCAAATTGAGTTAGGTGATTTTTCCTGCATTCTGTCGTTTGATTGGATCACTGGAACACTGTTGTTTTGTTTTATTATATTTATTGCTCCTCGGAAAAATCGTAATAAACAATTGTATTATGATATATTGTATATAGAGTTAATATTACTATATGATTTAAAAATATGTTTTACTGGTTTTATAGAGCGTAATTATTGATCAAAGTCAAACCTTCAGAATCTATGTGAAACGATTTTTTTTGTTCCTTACATCTATTGTTTAAGCATTTAGGTATGTTGATCTATACAGTACCTACACTATATTATTGTTGGGGCTGTATTAAGAAAACTAGGCTGATTTGACTTAAACCATTCCATATATTGTCAGAAGTACAATTTCACATAAAAGTGTTGTGGTATTTGTATAGGTACCTATCTTAATATGCATATATGTAGGTAACAATCCGTATTGGTTTCGGTTGACCTCTAATATTAAATAAATGTTTGCGTTTTTCATGAATACATATTTAATTGGTTTTATAGATTGATATGGAAATTAAGATAACTGTTTCTTTATGAACACGAATATGGTTCATATATGTTTTTTTCATTAAAAAAATAATTGTCTAATCTAATAATCTCCATAAAAAAATTTAAAAAGCGAAAGAAAAGGTGCTTTTATTATAATTTATTGGGTAGAATAGTTTAATTCAGGTAGAACGGTTTTCATATTAACCCTTAACAGCTATTTCTGGTGTATATAAATACATGGATATTTTTTTAATATAACAGGGTAAATTGATAATTATTTCAATGTATAAAAAGTACTATTATTAGGTTCCCTTTCTATTGTATTAGCACAACCTTTGAATTTCGTGAAGATATATTTAATAACAACATAATAAATGTAGATTATTTCTATTTAAAGTAATTAGCTGAAAAGGGTCATTGAAATACATCTAAAAGTATGTGACGAGTATAATTGTTTCTATTTTTTTAATTTGAAATATTTAAGATAAGATATTTGTCTAAAAATATATTATTTTCTTCATAAATCCACATTATTGTTTTTACGGACCAAAGAAAATATTTTAATTTGTGTTACATTGTTGGTTAATATATTCTGACCAATTTAGAACTAAGTGGTTCTATATATCTTATGAATATCAAAATCTTTTGGATAGGTATTAAACGATGTTTTTTACTGTGCACTCGTAAAAGTGTAACGGTATTGCGAAAAATGTGTTTTATTATATAATTATGTTTATTCATCTCCATTTTAGGTTTCCTGTACATGGACAACTACACACATGCATTTCTTACATTCACCCACTTCATTGCTCCACTTATGACTGACTTTGATCCTTCACTTGGCAATAATTCGGATATCTTTATTAATGCTCAAAGTTTGTACACCAACCAATTTAATTCACTGAAAAAATGTTTAACCATATTTGGGTATAAATAGATAGTGTATATCTTCAACAGAAAATTAATTTTAATACATATATGCAATTGATATAGATTTAAAAATATATATTATTTCCAGTATGATATCTATGATATCATTATATTAATAATTTAAATGTTATAGTTTTTAAAATATAATCAGAATATAATTGATAATTTTATACTTCAGTACTTAAATTTTATTATTCCTTAATGTTATATGGTGTTTTTAAAATGATAGGTATGTATATTTATATTCACGTCTTTATAAAATGTCTATTATATTTATTCCCCGTATAAAATTGCTTCAAACATACGCTCAATTAACAAAAGATTTTGAGTAATTTAAAGATCTAATAAAAGTATCAAAGTTTAATTTTTTTAATGTTGAGCTTCACTTAAAAGTACATTAATGTATTAGTTAATTGTAAGCATTATATAACTTATTTTTATGTCATATATAATTTTTTTATTTCATATTTAAATATATTAATGTCATTTATTTAATTGAACAGCTATTTAACAGCTATTAATAGTAATTTATTTTGCCTATTTATTATTAACAAATGCAATTCGTGTGATACAACATAGCCGTATTCTTGCTAATCAACCAAGCATTTAAGCAGTAAATTTGTTCAGATCAGATTGTAATCATGAGCCATTAATTCGATAATATATCCATGATGAACTTGAAGGATCAAATTTAAAATACTTTGTTTGAAAAGATATCCAAGTAGTTATCAGTTATATTTAGCACTATAGTTTAATTATATTTTGCAAAGTTTTTCTATTTCCTTTCAGAAATTAATTTTAAGACAAATAATTAGAATATACTATATAAATACATCTTTTTGTATGTTTATTGTTAAAACAACTTTATTTTTTCTTATTGTTTATGTAACCTGCATACTGTCTCCTATGTTACATAACAGTTATTTATGTTTTATATTTGCATTCAGACGCTAATATTATATACGTTTATTGGAGGAACGTCTATTTAGTGAATGACTTTAACTTGACAAGTGAGTGTTCTTTCGTGATATTGTATGCTATGTACATGTATACGACTACTTTTATACATCTTATCACTCTTAATACTTTCCTAGTTTAATAAATTTAGAATTTCTTACATATAGACAAATGATGTAGAAAACTTTGCTCACATGGGTATTCCGACACTTTTTATGTACTTGTAAATATGATAGTTGACTTCTAGATATCACGTTATTTGTAATATTTTATATATAATGCGGTGCTCAAGTTCAAGTACATATTTATAACAAAACTTTATATTTAAAAAACTGTTTGGCAAATTTTTTGGAGCTATAATTTAGTTAATGAACTTATGAACTATATATACAACTTTGTTAATCTTTACTATGGAGAGTATACTAACTTTTGTCCCATCCTGTACATATACATATAATGATATTGATAAACGAAAGCAATCTTGTAATAAATATGTGGAAAATAATAGGAAACAGATATTTTGAGATTATTTATAGAATATATTTTCAGTTTACTAGTTAGTGGATTAAGACTAGGAGAATTGAAATGTATTTTGTGTATTTTAACGTACACACTAAACTTATAGGAATCAATAAACACTTTTCATTCATTAACGGTGGTATACGCAGATAGTCAGTTCATATTTAGAAATGGGAAAGTGTCAGTTCTTCACAATACAAATCCTCAATTTTATTGAAATTTTCACAATTTTTTTATTAGAACCCACTTTTATTGTTGTCATAAACTTTAAAACGCTGGTTTAACACAGCATAAACGGGTATTTAAGTTCATATGATAATACAGCTGAATAGATAATTTTATGCAAATTACAATTTATTAAAATTTTAAAGTCACTTATTTTCGATGTTTGGTTTAGTTTATAATTGTAAGATTACTTTTAATCAAAATGTTTGTACGTATAAGGCTCAATCGAATTAACATTGTATCTGATCTATCAGTTTGATAGATGTAAACTATGTAAAACGTGTCAGCTATTATATTACTTATAAGTATAATATATCAATTGATTAACATGTTGGAAGATCATGGTACACTATCAGTAGTATAACACTCTAATATTATGTGAATTTTTCTATAACAATCATATGCAGCACACACTTTTCCTGAGTTAGGCTTTTTATTAATTTAATTAAGTCAAAGTGTCGGGCAACAACTTGGCTTTCTACGTTAAACATTAGTGCATTATAACATATAAAATATCACTTATATAATATAATCGTTTTGATTGAAATAATTAATAGTCTATAATAAATTCTACATATTTTAAACATTTTAAGAGTATATTATCTCTGTCATATAACAAAATTATGTTAATAATATATCATAACAACTTCTTTTTTCAGCGGGACCGTTTTCAATTCAAATGTCTTACAACTCATCTGGCTACATATATATATATTACAAAAACGTAAGTTCAATCATCTCTATAGTATATATGTATAATATACCGATGATCTATATAGAATGACTATGTTTGTATGCCATTTAAATGGCTTATAACACGTATGTATTTGTATTCATCCTACATGCAGTAAAAGAAGAACAACAATTTCAATATCTATCTGTCAGTAGAATGTTTTTAAAGTTCTAGACCTGACTTCAAGTTTGAAAGAAGTATATTAAGGAAATATTATATAGTGTTGATTTTGCTCATTGGATTGATTCTTTAAAGTAATTTCCTATTAATGAAGAGGTAGATTAATATTTTTTACCTATTTATTTGAAACTACAATGTTGTGTAAGGTATTTAATATAGGATTCTATGAAGTTCACAAATTGTTTTAATATCGATATAGCTAATAGATTTATTATTTCATTTAAAATGCCGAATTATTTTAGGAAACTTTTTGAGGGGTTGACATTTTTGAATCGAAAATTTCATATTATCTATTCGCTACATGTATTTGACTTATTTTTACTATTAATTCATGTCTTTCTTTTATTCGTTTTTCACTCTCGCGTCGACAATTAACCAAAAATATCCTTTTAAAATATAAAGCTTAAGAACTGTTATTGTTTATTTTGTAATTTTTTCTTATATGGAAAGGAATGTTTCTTTTTGTAATACATAGAAAAAATACATTAGAAATACATTAGTAATACATTAGAAAAAATACATACATTTTCTTCTTTTTTCGGTATACTCTTGATTTTTTTTTTACTATTTAGATTCCAACTCCACCCGAAGATTTTGAAGGGTTCAGTAATCATCCCGTTCAAGTTGGCTTATCTGATGCTTTTTACAGGCAAAGTAAGTCAAAATAGTTACTGTACATAATTTTTTATAAACTGATGTTCTAATTGAAACTTACCTGCTTAATCACTATAAATATGCAACTTTTATTTTTGTTATGTGCAAAAAAGTTAAAGAAAAATATAAAATTTGTTTGAATTCATAGAAAATAGGGCTATAGTAGTATATCAGTTATAACTCACTGAGTTAAAATAGCTTGCTTGATAATAATATACATATTTTTGCTGAAACAGTTTTATAATCTTCTCTTGATAGACCAAATATTTTAAAGTTATTATAATAAATATCACTGACATTTTTCTGAATTGAAATATTTCACTACATATATATATAAGAATGCTGAAATATTTAAAGATTAGTATAATTTTAGTCGAGAAGAGCTATTCATTTTAATCCAATATTAAATATTTTAAGTTTTCTGTATAATAAAGCTCACAAATGATTTATCAAAGTTTGTTGCTGACATTCTTTTACGCAGTTTAATGCTTCAAATTATAAATGTACATACTTTAATATATTTAATGTTATAATTAATAATAAACTATGTCAATTATGAAATGAATTTAATCTAATAAGAGACACATTTTCATATTTTTAACATAATAAAACTGAACTATGTCACAACTCTAACTTTGTTAAACAGGATTAATATCAAATTATATATATAATAGTAATTAATCGGTTTGAATTTATCGAATAATTTACACTCATGCTTAGTTTATTGCTTTCATATTTACTTTTTCTCGCTAGTTAGGTACATTCAAATTATTGTGTTATTTGAAGAACTAAAATGCCTGATTATTAAAGTAATAATATCAAAGTAGAAATAATGAATTCTGCATTAATTATCTGTATGCACATAATATATGTATAGGTTTAAATTCTTAATCGTGACGGCTTCGTTAAAAAATAAACTGGGGCGTCACGGGGTTTTAATAAAATTCACTAAGTTGTTTTACTTGGCATGGAAATTGCGTTATTAAGTCCATTAAGTGCTCAGTGTTCTCCATTCATTGCGGTATATTTCCATTAATGTATTCTTTGATTCGTAGAGGGTTTCCACTCGCCTTGAAAAGCCTTAAAATTATTTAAATGCCTTGACAAGGGCTAGAATTTTATTTTTATATTACAAAAAATGTTGCCCTATTTTTAGCATGTTAGAAAAAGATTTCCAAAAATTTTACTAACAATACTTAACGCTGTTAAATTAATATGTCTTCTATACGGTTTTAATTACAGTTTATTGTTAAAACAAGAATAATCTTCTATTTCAATTTAATTATCATATTTAAATATATGCTTTTTAATTGGATGTTGTTCTATACAGCCTTGTAGCAGCCTTGATAAAAAGGATTTTTATATGGCTAAAAGTGTGGGAATCGTTGATATAGCTTTCGTCTTGTATTGCCAATGTAAACTCTATACCGCATTCATATGTGAATTTCGAGATAACGTTAGTGACGTCATCGGCTTGTAATTTATCTTTCTCGAACTGAGAGGGAATCCTTTTGAGGTATAGAATGATGAGAACTGCTGCATGATAGAATTTTTTCAGAGATTCTTATATTTGCTTATTATAATAGCTGTCAATCCAATCTCCCTAAGAAAATATGTTTTATTTTCCCCAGAAGATACTATTGTTTGAGTGCACTGAGGCCTATTTTTCTTAATAAACTCAAAAGGCTAATCATTTGTCTGAAGAGTAAATGTAAAAATAGGGTGATTTTTATATGCCATCGAAACTATTTTAAGAATTTGTTAAAGCTTCATGACGCAAGAGTTAATTGATAGTATATGTCATTGTCATTAAGCGATTTAAGCCAATATTACCTACAGATGAAAAATCAATCCACATTTTATTTCTTCCTTGACGTTGTTACTTTTAATGTTTAGTTATTTCAAATTTTCGGACTGTTATACTAACCAATCTTATTCGAGTTATATTCGACGTAATATAAAATCTGTGATTATTTTCTGTATACCTATACATACTTGTATACTTTCGTTATAATAGTTTTAACGAATGAACTTAGCTTGATATTTGTTACTATTAATTAATTAATTAATCATTGGAAAAACAGTTTTTACTCATCAAAGTTGTATTTCCTCGAGGCTCCGGTGTCTTTTAAGAAAACTATGAATGGTTTTATTGATTGTAACTTGGTCTATTTTTAAATCGTAATAGCTCACAGCTCAATGATACCATTATATAGGAATTCGATTTCGTCCATTTTGTAAAAAAAATCTATTATTGAACGCACTTTACATTATGTATAATGTATGTATTTTTTGCTATATATGTCAAACGATACAGAATTATATCGTCAGATTACTTACCAGAAATCATAAAGCCCTGTTTCATTGTACTTTTATATTTTATCGCGATCACAGTGCTTGTGAAATAGGACGTGAAAACTATATTGACCACCGGCATAATCCTTTCCACCACCCCCTTGCGCGTCTTTTGTATGAATTCTTGTTAGAACATAATCCAATAATTAGATAGAGTACTATAGTATCTATTTAGATGGTCAACTATTAGGCTTTAGATATAGTGAAATTAATAATTAAGCTGAATTATTTATGTAAGCTAGACTGTTTTATTCAAATTTTAACGCACAAGCCACTAGCGTAATTGAACAACAAAAGAGTATAGTAACGTTAATGTAATAATAAGTTAAAAGGTTACTAAAACTATTCTTTGATAAATTTATGTTAATGGTAAGTGGTCATAGATGAGATAATTTGCCAACAGCCTAATATTTGTTTTACTATATATATGTCTGTGTGTGTGTTCTTGTTTGATTCCATATTTAAAAATATTTGCAATATTATTTATATTGTAAATATTGTCATTTAACCAACATACTTGTTTTTAAATACCTACACATACATGTTTACAGTGCTATGTTTATGTTGTGACATAACCATAGATACAATATTTACCTGAGTATTATATATTTTACTTGAATAATTCCTTTATAATGCATGTCGTCCTGTCTTTCCATTTTCTGCTTTAAATTATACTAATATATTTTTAATTCATTTATTTATATTTATAAATCTTCTTTTACAGTAGGTGGAATCCTATACCTTTACAGGTATCATAAAGCATCTGTTAACCTCACTCTGATAAGAACAAACGCATCGATTGAATTTATTCCATATCCCAGTAAGACTGACATTTTTCAAGATTTTTTTTTTGTGTTGCGAATTATTTTTGAACATTGCTATTCTTATGAGTATAACGTGTAATATTTTTTCATATTTAATAAAAATAGAATTCACTTTATACGGAAATACTTCATGGGACGGGGTGACCCAGAGCTAGGATTTCTATATAATGACTATATGTTACTATATAGAAATCCTTGCCCAGAGTTAAAGTGTTGGATTGTCGATCAGATGGCAGTTGCGCGAGTGGATTTTTAACCCCGGTTCGGCCCAAAATTAATTACCCCGTCACTGCCACTGGCTAGCAACTCTGTTAGTCGAATAAATAGCGACCCAAAGGGTTCGTTTGGTTTGTTCCATCTGTAACTTTGTGTGTCTCTCACTTAGAAAATAAAGCTTATTAAATAAATTGAAGACTATTAATATGAGGGAGTTTCAAAAAGTTTCCGGACTGAAAAGAAAAAAACAAAATTTAAGTTTCCGGACTTGGACTGAAGTACAAATAAATATATATTAAATATACATAAATGATATTTTATGATTATAAATATGGACTGACCGCTTCAGAGAGCTTAAACCGTCTGTCAACAGCCTTCCCAGATAGTGCTCCTTCTCGTATAATTGTGTTTGACTAGTATTCCGCTTTCCGTAAAATGTCTCTTAAAGATTCTGTAAGATCTGGCCGTCCTTTGGAATCCACAAGTGACGAAAATGTAAAAGCAGTTCGAGGGATTTTGTCAGTTGATGCTCGTTTCACAATGGAATATCTATCTGAACAG
This sequence comes from Invenusta paracnida, assembly GCA_036023295.1. Taxonomy (NCBI): domain Eukaryota; kingdom Metazoa; phylum Platyhelminthes; order Proseriata; family Coelogynoporidae; genus Invenusta; species Invenusta paracnida. The sequence continues at coordinate 9,222 of JAYRBW010120490.1, forward strand.
TTAGACATCTCTATGGGTAGTGTTTACTACATTTTGCATGATATACTGAGAATGCGTAGGGTTTGCGCTCGTTGGGTGCCTCATCTCTTAACTCAAGACCAAACAATCAGCGAGTTGCATGATATAAAGAAATGCTTTTTCGATATGAGAACGGTAAATCAGCACAAGTAAATTACTTGGTGACCATGGTGATGAGCCCTGGATTTATTGTCATGACCCAGAGTATAAACAACAATCATCTCAATGGATTGTCAAAGGGAACCCTCCTCCAACCAAGTGCATAAAAGTCGAAGTGTTGTGAAGAAGATGGTAGTCATATTTGTCATGAAACATGGTCACATTGCAACTATTCCTGTAGAGAATAAACGTACTGTGATATCAAGTTGGTACACCACAGAAATCCTTCCACAGGTTATTGCTGACATAAGACAATTTTTATCTAGAAGAGCTCAACTTCAACTGCATCATGATAAATGCTCCCAATGTTGATGAAATTATAATGAGATCATTTGATTATACAATTATCAGAGATTTCTTTATATTTACTATCCGAATTTCAACCAGTAAAATTAAGTAATCTCAATAAAATCTTAATTAAAAGTAAAAATTGTCGTACTTTATAGGTTGAAAACTATGTTTGTACTTTTTAATTGGGTGTGATTGAAACATAGTTTAGTACGGCTTTAATAATGCTGTTTGCGTTGATCATGCCACTTATAACATGGCATGACAATCAATAATGTTCTACTGTAAAATACACAATATATTTGTATCATATATATTGTATTAAACACATTCTCGTAATTTGAAATTATTTCTAATTAGTATTATCTATATTTTCGTTTATAGTTATTATAACTAATTAATATTTTTCATTTCAATCGTACAATCATGTCATGCGCAAAAGCCTTCCCTTTTCAACTCAGTTTTATTTTACACTCTAATAATACTTACACGAGCTTAACTTTTGGGGGTATTTTAGAATAATAACATGTTTACCAATTATATCCGTCATTTATTGGGAATTTGGGTGGCAATAAATCGATGAGCTTGACTGAAATGGTTTACTCCAAATCAAATTAAACGAACATTAATACGTGCTTCTTACAAAAAAGATTATTTGTTTAACAAATACTTCACTAAATTGAGGATTTTTTCAAATTTAAAACTCATTGTCGGTGAGTGATGTGTTATTATTAACAACAATTATATATTTTTTTATAAAATTTAATGGCAGGCATCCAAAGATAGTTCAAGTTCTTCAGATATAAACGATAACATGGCCTGGCCAGCCATAAGTATTTCATTAAACTTCACATTAAATGGAAGACAAACTGATATAATAATTTAACAAATCAATCTTAATATTTTTCAGCAGTTTTAGATTTTAGACGTAAAAATGCATGAAATGTACACTTTATTGAAAGATTAGTATACTTATGATACCATAATATTGTAGTTATTCAGTCGTACTATACACTAAGAGCCATAAAATGGCAAATAATTAATTGCTGTATAGATAATTAAAACATTGTAAGGTATGCTATAAAAGAGGGCAGAAACTTTATTGTTCAAAATCATTTTTGACTTATTAACCTGTTATAGTTGTCTATTTCATATGTTGTGAAAACGAAGTTTGCCTTTTTTGACATGTATACTGTATTTCGTACAACTTATATGTGAAATGGTCCGACATGGTACCTGTCCATCCACCGTTTGTCATCTCACTTGTTCAACTCTTTCCCTTTACCACATGTGCACTCGACAGCCTGTATGGAGAAGAAGTCATGCGGGGACTGTCTGGCGGCAGTTAGTGTTGCCAATGTCACTTGCCAATGGTGTCCGGATACAAATCACTGTAGTGGGGGGCTAGATCGCAAACGAGCGGACTGGCTTGATAACAGCTGTAATCGTTGGGTGAGTCTGGGACATACTTATGGGACATACTGTATACTACATTGTTATATTTTTATGTGTTTTGATTACACTGAATTTTACCTCATTAGGGTAACACAGAGGCATGTCTTTAAGCTTTAGATTGTTCCATTAGGTACAACCATGCTTGTTGTTCATTTTAGCATTTAGTTGCAATTTTCGTTACAGGAAATCGTATATTAAAACACGTTTACCTCCAGAATTACAGATTAGTAAGTTTTAGTTATCGTACAGTTATGTCAAAACTGCGAAATAATAAAGATTACTATGTGATCACTAACTTATTACTGCAGCTCACCATACTATTACTGCTCCTTTTTTACGGGAGCAACTTCTAAAAAATGTTCAATAAATAAAACCTTTTTCAATAATAGGTTAGTAGCAACTCATTGAGCATAACAAACCTTTTGTGCTCAAATTTTGATAATTTTCAGAAGTAGCTTCCGTACTATAATACGTGGTTTTAAGGCACTGTATTCTTCAACAATTTTGTGACACATATTTGACTCTCCGTGGCTTTCTATTGAAGTAAGTATAACTTATAGGTAATGCAGTGTAAAGCGTAAGTAATGCTCTAATTAAAATTTCTAGATTACATTTGTGTGTAAATAGTATTCATATAGTATATTTTATATTCCATATTCTTTTATTTATAAATTATGCAAAATATGTTATAATTTCAAATAATTATAATAATTTTGAATTAAATTTTGTTTAATCAAACGATAACCATATTTGAGTATTGTCGGCATACAGGTGATATTCGAGGTCAAACGACGCTATGATAACTGCTAATGGTGTTGTATAGGCTGTAAACCGGAGTGGACCCAATACACTACCCTGAGAAAGATGGAGTATATCGATCTTTGACATGGAATTCCCAGCGCGAACACTAAATGATCTTTCAGTAAGATAATTCCGGATCCATTCTGCAGCGTTTCTTACGATACCAAACCAGTTTTTTAACGTCATTAGTATGTAGCATCGTGTGATCTATTGTATCAAAAGTGACTGACAGATCAAGGAGTACAAGTGGTACAATGTGGTTGTTGTCCATACTCATCAGTATGCTATTTGATACGCGCGAAAGAGCAGTTTCAACACTGTGCCAGTAAGATTGAAGTTGACAGTAAAGATCATTTTGCGACATTTTTATCGAAAGTAGACTTCTTCAATAATGGTGTTATTAGAGCACTCTCATAACGCTGTGGGAATTTTTTTCCAAAATTTAATTTATTCACAATAACAGTGATACATGGGGTCAATTCAGCTAAACGATAAAATAGAAGATGACGAGGTAATGCATCCACGCTCGATGCCCTATTTGGTGATTGAGTCAGCAACTTACTGATTTCTTCATTAGTGGTTGATTGTAGATTATCAAGAATAGATGGGAAATAACTAGGTAGTGGTAGCGGAGAAATTCCTTTAGGAATTGTTGAGCGAATGTTCTTAATTTTGGAAACAAAATATTCAGTAATGTCATTAGCAGGATCTTGTGTATCTGGAAGCACAAATAGATTTGATTTACCAGCAAGTAATCTGTTAACAGTACTGAACAATTGACGTTGATCACATGTTTCAGACTTAGGAAATATAAGCGACGTGGGATAATCATGCTTTGCAATTTATATTAGATGTGTAACTTCACGGCATACAGATTTTTAGGATAGATGATCTGCTATATTACCTGTACTTCGAGAGTTCCTTTCCAATTTGTCACGTAAACTGCATTTGGTCATGATTTTAGGAGTCATCCAAGGGTCTGACATCTATTTTGTTTTGATTTCTTTTATTGGTGCATGAATATCAATTGAGTTTGAAGATGAGTTATAACATCATTTGACGTGATAAAAGGAAGACCAAAATTCATAACTATGGCTTTAATCAACTTACAACACACGTAGTACTAAACAGACAGATTACTGAATGAATATGCGTAGCTTACAACAATATCTATTTAGGAATATAAACATAATACATATTACTAACAAACAACAAGTAGAAATAATACGATTAATCAATAAGCATGAATACTGGTAATTAGACTAAATAGGTTGATGCAAATATAGAGTTATTAGAATTTATATAGTAAATATTCGTTAATTAGACTAAATAGGTTGATGCAAATATAGAGTCATTGGAGTTTAACAGTTTATAAAGTAAATATAAGAATTACATAACAGTTCATTTTACCCTTCTTTAAAATTATGCCCATACCTGATCGGCCTCGTTGATACTTGGGTTAATAGCCAAGGAATATCCGGGATACGAGCAGTAGGTGTTAAAACAGCGGGTCCTCCTGATACCGCCTGTCCTTCCGACTTGGTTGCGTACTCATGTAGAGGCTGTAGCGGTACTTGGAGAGGAACTTGATCCTGAATGTAATTTTCCTCTCGTCGGGGGCTCTCGCTAGTGGACATTGCGCGAGGTCCCGAAGAGATACAGTCGATTCCCGACCATCAGGATATCGAGCATGGACATCGGATTAGCATCTGTCAGCTCTATTTTATCGACTTACGGGTCATTTTTGCTCCCTCGAACAAAACGGCGGAGAAGCACCGGATCTGGTGTGGCAGAGAGTTTTCGTGAGAAAACCGTCGCTGAAACGCAAAGAACCGCTTATGAGGGGAACAATTTGTTGTAGTACAGAGTAGAGACCTGGTGGAAGATGGGGCGTGAGGGAGGACTGCTTCCCAACAATTGTCTGGCAAGTTGCGCGTCTTTAGACCCAATTGGAGGGCCTTTCAAATTATTTTTTTGTATCCTTCATCTTTGCCGTTGCCTCGTGAATTATAAGGTGTAGTCTTGCTTGAAGTGACACCTCGTCTGTTCAAGTGGTTTTTCACTTCTTTAGATAACAAGGAAGCTCCGTGGTCTGAATGGATGTATCCGGTAGTTCCACAAAACGTAAAGATTAAATGAAGGCATTTATAAATGACAGTGTCGGAGCTCATGTTAGGACAAGGTATCGCGAAAATTCATCTAATGTCACAAAGATATACCTGTTTCGCGATAATGACGACACCAAAAATCCTTTGAAATCGATGCTCAAGCATTCTATGGGCTGAGTCGCTTTTATCAAAGTCCTGTCTTCAGGTCGAAACAATTGTGGCTTGAGTTCGGCACATATACGAAACTAGAATATACTCTCTTAACGTCTTTCGTGGAAAACGGCAAGTTTTTGGATCGGATGAAATGAAGCATTCTTGTGACGCCTAGATGGCACAGACCAGAATGTATCTCAGACAGATGTGATGTAGAGACGAATGCGCAGAATGCTCGCGTAAAAGCCTCGGGAACAACGTTGTCTTCCCCTGGACGATATTCTATGGTATATGAGAACGATGCAAGCTCCACTCGCCACTGTATTTTGTTGTTGTTGATTTTATTGCGCTTCCTCTTATCCATAAAAAAAACAACGGACCGTTGATCGGTAATAAGGGTGAAATGGCGTCCAGACAAAAAATGATTCCACTTCCTAACGGCTTCCATAATAGCGGTGGCTTCCTTCTCGATCGAGGGGTAGTATAACTCGCTGCCAGAGAGCGTTCTCGACATAAACGTAATAGGGCGTCTCCTTGGTTTAGTGTCACCGACACAGCGACATCAGATGCGTCGAACTCGACTACAAAAGGCAAATTCTTATCAATAGCAGATAGAGTAGCTTTTTTATAACTCCGTTTCCAACGCAGTAGACAAGAATATTGATTGAGTTGACAGATAATATTGACTTGAACTCATTCAGCGCCAAGTTGCGTTGTTTACAAGAGTTTAAAAACTTCTGGACTTTCAAGTCGTGTTCTACCTGGTCCATCCCTCCGATCGTGACGTTATCGAGATATGGGTATGTTCCTTTCAGGTCATCTTCTTCCACCACTATGTCAATCGCCCGTTGAAACGCCGACACCCCATTTGTTACACCGAAAGGTACGCGGCAGAAGTGGTATAGTTTTCTATTTGCTTTAAACGTGGTATATATCTTGTCCTTCTCGCATAGAGGGACTTGATGGTAAGCACTTTTCAAGCCAAAGGTTGATAAGACTTTATAGGCTGAGAGTTGATTAACCATCTCGTCGATCCTCGGTAGGAGGTAGGCGTCGATATCAGTATAGAGATTTATTGTCTGAGAGTAATCAATAAATAATCTCTTTCTGTGCCGTTTTTTTTTTCTTTCACGATGACAATTTGTGCTCGCCACGGTGACATAATATAGGCTCAATGATCCCCTCAGATAATAGTTTTGTAATTTTCTAATCGATGAATTCTGTATCCAATCGATTAAGCCGCCTGAACTTTGTTGCGATAGGCTTGCAATTTCTTGGTATATTTGGGAAAAGAGTAGGTGTCTCGATAGAGGCTGCTGTCAGAGCGCAGTGGGACATGTGACTTGATACTATTAGTTCAGGTCGATGTCTACTGTACTTTATGGTAATACGTTCGTGTTGCTTTTGGAAATCCTGTCCAAGAAGGACATCGCTGCACAGATTTTCCAAAATACCGATATTTGTAGACGTATACCCAATATGATTTAGTATTAGATCGACCTTACAGGAACCGACAGTCTTCGAGTTTAGACCTGTCTGTGCCATACAAACGTCCTGCGTAGTTGGCTGGGCCACGATCTTAAGTCTGCGAGCAGCCTCTTCACTGATGAAGCTGTCGGAGCTTGCCGAGTCAATAAGTGTAGCAAAGCTCTGACCGTTAATGGTGACCTCAGATGCAGCGTTGGATAAATTTTTCGGTACCGCAGCCCGTAGTTGCACAGAGAGTATGAATGGACATAGCGGCGGTAGTGCACTTCTTGTCACGGTATCTGTTACTACCTTTGGAAAAGCATACTTTCAAAAAATGTCCATTCTTTCCGCAGATATTGCAAGTAGAGTCACAGGCTGAACAGTTTATTCTATTATGAAATAATTTACCACAAAAGTAACATTTTTTAGATGACTGAGTAGCAGCCATACTTGAGTCGTCTGACTCTTTTGCGGCGGCTAGAGAATGTTCCACGTTAGTAAAGGTCGTGGCAGCGACATGCCCCATCGGAAGAGCATAGACTTCAGAGTTCCTCTGTGCGAGATTCAGGGCTTTTGATTGGTCCCGGGCAGCTTATAGGGTGAGTGTCGAATTTTCGAGCAGACGTTGACGTATGAGGGATGAGCCAATACCGTTGATAAAAGAGTCTCATATTAACTCTTCTTGATACTGCTCAGCCGATAACGCTTTCAGATTGCAATCTTTGCTTAGAGTACAGAGAGCTTGTAGAAATTCGTTCAGTGATTCACCTGACTGTCGTCGCTTGGTAGCCAGGAGATGACGAGCGAAGACCTTATTCGGAGTCTTCACACATAGATGTCGGTCAGAATGGATATAGCGTCATTAAAAGACGTACAGCCTTCTCTGTACTCGTATACTGTTGCTGATACATAATTCTCGTGAGTCCGGTGCTTATCTCGTGAGTCCAGCGTGTTCCCCACATTCGGCGATAAATTTGTTAAAACTACGTAACCAGTATTTCCATTCTTTAGAGGCGGTCGAAGAGCTCGGGTCATATTCCTCAGTTACATTCACAGCTACATTTCTATGGTTACGCCTAACGATTCCGACTTTTGGAATGAACATTTACTAAAGAGCGACATCGGAAACCTTAACGTTAACATTTTTTTGAAAAGGCTAAATAAATTAGTGTAAAATCAATATATATTCTAACATATAATTAACAGCATACATCTTTTCAATTTTTGAACAAAACTTATTTTAATTTTTAAATATGACACTAACGATATCATATGCATGAAATATTGGAAAAAGTTATGCGTGCTTCTTTCATGTTTTAACCGAAATTAAAATGGAATATATTATATTGTGTGCTATATTATCAAAATTTGTATAGCTACTATTTTTTTGTTACATATTTGTTTCATGATAATGTAAGAAAAAGTACTGTTCACTTTTATGAATGAA
>JAYRBW010120501.1:0-17119 GCA_036023295.1 Invenusta paracnida
TATATTTATATATTATATATTATATTATATTAAATTATATTAAACTTATATAAAATTTAAATCTATATTTATTAATATAAATTATATTATAAATAATTCGTATAAACATTTCAATGATTTGATATCAAGTAAATATAGTTTCTTATGTTGCTATAAATAGCCAATGCACGAAACTGTTTTTGTTGTACATATATAAATTTAATTATCTAAGCTCTAATAAAAAGTAAGTATAATAAAATTGTAGAACAATTTAATATAGTTATAGTCTATTTATAAAATATACGAAATCATAACCGTGTCCTAACAACCTCGTATGCATGTACAGCTTGTTACTGGTAATTTACACCTGATTTTCAGCAGACAAAATACATTTAAAAAGCTTTACACATCACACCGAAAAGTGCTGCACCAAGTGTGTCCGGACGACCCTGTTCAGAGACTTTTGAATCTTTTCGCTTTCACAGTTTGAATTCCTGACTGGTGATGCATTGGTCGATCAAGTCAAATATACATGGTGATCACTTCTTCCATATCCCCAACGTCAGTCACGATTGATGGTACGGAACAAAAAAGCAGTAAATCGGTTATGCAGTTTCTCCGCTTGTCTTGAATAAAATAAATGAGTATTCGTCACATTTTGTTGACTAGGTCTTTTAAGATCAACTTAAGAGTAAAGGCCTATGCACACTGAACGCAGTGCGGCGTGGCGCGGCGCAGCACATAAATAAAGTTAAAAGCATTAAATCTTATGGAGCAATGCACAATGAAAGCCGCGCGGAGCATCGAAGATCAATGATGACAATTTTCAACTTTACGCGCGTCAAAAATCAATATTAACCATGGCTCACTGACTCAGTATAGTCCTCCTTCTTTTCTGTTTATATGTAGATTTTCGCAGCGAGTGTATCGATTTTTGCTGCACTGTGACGCGTTCGGTGTAGATTACATTTTCAACGCGCTGCGCTGCGTTCAGTGTGCATAGGTCTTTATTGGCTCATTTATTTTTATGAGTATATGACTAATAAATATTAGCACTTATAAATTCGGTAACGCGATACATTCCTGAATATCTGCAACTATTATTATGAGCGGATAATTCCAAAAATGTGCATCTTAGAGTGACTCATACTCACACTTATCATAGGCAAAACCGTTCATTTTATTTTCTGTTGGTCACGCCTTCTTATAAACCTTACATAGTATAATAAAATTAGCTGCAGCGGTTATAATTAGTAATAGTGCTTTGTGTTTGTGTATATTAGCTGTGGCGGTTATCACGGACGTGGTAAAATAAATAAAGATAATAAAAATGGTATACAATATTGGCTCGACAATTAGATGAAATGGGTTAGCGTTGTGGTCATTAAATTTATAAAGATAGAGGTTCAATCTCATACAGAGGGAGTATTTAAGTGGAATACTGATCATTATAGACTGGACGATATATAACGAGGAAGAAACCAGGCATTTTTCAGAATGGTGCCAAATGCCAACGATAAGGGGAGATATAGTCCCCCTGCCCCCACCCCTTTGGGACGCCCTTGGTAACTGATCATGTGGCATATTTGCTTTATTGTATAGTTCAGTAAGACACATTAACTTATTTTATTAAACATTATTTATACATAGTCATTATTTAAACCACCAACGTTTTAATTCATTAATTGAATTAATTATTAAGTTTTGGACTAATTTTACCTTCATTACGTTGCATTTAGCGTTTGACAGCGCTGTTGGATGCCACTTATTCACTCGAATATATTACTAACAATATATTAAAATATCTTTCACGGATATGAAAAAATAAATTTATGTAGGTATATATAGCCTGAGACTTGCTTAAATGTATATATAGCTATGCTAAATATCCTTTATATGAATAAATGAAATGAATTCTACAATATAACAAAATGTAACTTTTAAATTTACAAAATGACTGACACATGGAAACATTTCCCAATAAAATGTTTTGCTTTCTTTATAGAAACTCCATTTTTACAAAAGCTTTCTTTTTTCAGAGTCGAAAATTTGACTGTCAAATGAGGAGTCACATGCAATAAATAGTAATATTAAACAAGGTAGTACATTTCCATTAAAAACTATTAATACGTTTTGCAAAAATACTTATATTCAACTCATTTGTACAATGCTTTATATGTTTATTTAAAGCACATCTTTAAAATTCGTAATAATTTATTCGTACAGATTCGTATAGATAGAATATATATATATAAATCTCAAATTTACCAATAGAAAAACATACAAACGTATAAACAATATTTTGATATTCACGAATAATTTTCACTAAATACATTGATTTTAATAAATAATACATAAAGATTATAAAAAAGACATTGCATAATAATATTATTATTACTGAAGTAATATAATCAACTCATTATTACATTCTATACTTTAAAGGTGCTTATAACAGTCTTTTTACAATTGGGCTACTATAATTCACCTTTTGAAATAATTTTTGTGATATTTTAATGCACTTTGTTATTTTATAGTGCTCCCATTAATTGAATATCTATAAAGAAAAACGTTACTTAAATAGTAAGTTATTTATATTGGAAATGTCGAATTATTATTTTTTTATAATTTATTATATGTTTTTCATACTAAATCAAAATTTTAAGCGTCGAATATGTTTGGAAACCAACAATTTTCTGAATAAATCGAGGATTCGTTCGGTGCAGCATTCTACGTATAGACAAACAAAGCACTGGTCGAAATATATATTTGTATTTCTTTTCACAATTGCTCACAACCTTTTAGTCATGTAGACATTTATAATCCTCTGTCAAAGTGATTACAATTGAATTCTGTATTTTAAAATGTGAACATTTGTACAAAGTAAGTAAGTAAGAATATAGTCAAAGAAATAATAACAGAAATCGATTTTGACATTATAAGGGTAATAAATAGTAGATTCTTCTTTTTTAAACTACTGAATGAGGGGCTTAAATTGTAAGAAAACATGAACTTATTTTTAATTCTGTAAAAAATATTAAATTAAATTAAATATTATATTTCATTACAATTGTTGAAGAGTTTTCCTTGTTGCGTCATTGATAGATTTTCCCATTGACAACATAATACTATTGATTGATTGCTTTGACAGAGAAAATAATGCTGCATTTATATGTAAAATGTATATAAGAAATGCATGTCATTGTTCGAAACACTAATGTTTTCAGTGCAACATATTTTATTTATGTAGTAGCTATTTACCTCATATTCAACTACTTTTGAAAGATTATAGTATATACTACATATATAAACTCCTACACAGTCTCTTTGAAGACAAGTAAAATTTTTATAATCAAAAGAAACAAAGAGAATTTGTTTATGGATTATAAGGTATAAAAATATATACAGATATGTATAGGGAAATAATTTTGACACAATAACATTCGAAAAACAATTTTGTAGACAGCTTATTATTGAATTAGGTATTATAAATGTGTCAGTTTTTTTAATGTTGTTATGTAATGTAAAAGGTTCGCCATTTGTTCGCCCGACCGCCATCAGTACCTCTATATAGTTCTCTTAAGGTATCTTTAAGGAATATTTGTAATACTTTTATTTTATTCTTGCAATATATACTATTGTACTGTTTGTTACGATACATACATTCTCAATATTATGCTGTATATTAAGGTTTTACGATAAATTTAATGCTAAACTATATCGATTATTTTGAGACAAACTATGAAAGTATTTTCAGTATAACTATTTCCCTTTTATTTTATATACAGAATTTATGTTAAATATTTCCTCGAATCAGCTCAATTCAGTATGGTTTAGCCCATTTTTAGAGCAGTAGACATTTCTCATGATGGCTATCTTCTTCATTGCATTGCTCATTTCTTCTCTCTAATTCCATATGTTGTCGATCCATTCAAACCTTTTAGTCCTATAATTGTTCATTAACACACACTTCACCATCCACTTTAGTAAAGACAAAGTTGTCACTTTTTAATGGTCATATTTCCTTTATTTCCTTTTTCACTATATCCAACCTTCTTCTTTTTGGGACTTCTTTTAACAGCTCACTGTCAGTACCCTTATTCATATAGACACAATTAAAATATTTCAAACACATTCTTCTCTTTATTCTTTAAATTCTAAATTTTCAAACCAATGCTTCACAAAAAACATTCTCAAACTTTACTTTTGAACTTAAATTTCGATCTTTTAACTTTTACACTTTTATTAGTTACTAGTGGTTTTTTACAATTCTCAACCTAATCTTGATCTCTATCATGCTCTCCTCTTCTTATGTAATAAAAACTTTATCATAAGGGTTTGTCAATACTTGTTCAAAGTGTTACTCCATTACTACGGATGGAGGAGTGTCTCAAACTTCCTCTATATGAGCAGCCTTTTTGTGAACATTATAGAGCATATAGAATATGAAATAAAATCCTTATTTTACTACATTAATATATATTTTTTATATTATCATTGTATGTATCATATAATTACGGTCGCAATCTGGTGTTAAAGATTCAATAAATGGGGCAAATGGTGTCCCATTTTATTGTTTTAAATAATCCCTTTTCATTTAAAACAGTTTTACAATTTTTATTAAACAATCATATCTTACATTTAAAATACATACAAATATGTTTATTCCTCTTTCTCAATGTATTTGCAAATCTAAATTTAGCTAACAGAACAAAAAAATATTGTCTACATTTTTATATAGGTGGACAAAACAATTTTCAAAATTTTGTATGCGAAAGTTAAATTTAAAGCTTAATCTATTGGATCATTGAAAACAATTCTTACGGAATAAGATAATGATTTTACAAATGACATGCTTTACATAATGACTGCTAAATAAATATGCTTATTTTAATCCTTATGATACAAACACAATCAAAATTATTCATTTTTTAAATTCTACCAGTCAAATTAGTTGTGTATGAAGACCACACCGGAGAACAGGATGAACAACAAGCATTGAGCATACTTCCCAAAATGTAGAAATTCAGTTCTTCAGTAGATTCTAATCGGGAATCTGCACATTTTAACATAGACACTTTACTTGACAGGTGAAATACTAGAGCCCGATAATTTTGGACACGAGTCATCACGCGATGTTTGTACGCAAAGTGTCAACTTCCATTTATGATTTATTCATCCATTTCGCCTGTCTCCTCTCTAGAATCGCTTTTGTTATGTATTTGTCAGGTGAGCTTTACTTATGAAGATATTAAACATTTTTTGTCTGAGAGAAATCTAGTTATTGGATTGGGTTTGACAACCAAATTCAATGTCAGGGTAACAACTTGAGTGATTTTGTTTTCGCATTGTGAATTCTAAAATAAATTATACAATATATATTTATAGACGTAGGAAAAGGGAGGGCCAGAGGCCCCTTCATGTTACGCTCTGGGGGGCCAAATAGCAGATTGCTCCCCTCCCAAATTATCAGGCAAATTCAATACATTTTTATGTATAAAATTAAAACTATATAGTTCTAATCCCCCCTAAATCCGACCCTATGGCACCCCTCAACACTATGGCCCCCTCTGCCTATAAAATGTTCCTACGTGCCTGATATTGAGAATATATTACATACATATAGATATAACATGTATTCATATGTTAAATACATGAGATGTGCATTTGAAATGTTAACTTTAGAATACATTAGTATAACTTTGTATACCGTATTTCTTCTAATAAGCGCCTTACCTCCAATAAATGCCTCCTCTGAACTGAAATAGGATTTCAAATTTAAATTACTATGGCTACCGATAGGTAGGTAGCTACCTATATTAAATATATTTGTTTTATTCCTAGACAATTTTTGCATTTTCATATGTTTAATTGATGGGCGATAGATAAGGTTGAATAGTAAATTTAAAAAATAGATGGTACCTATGTAGGTAGTTTAATGAAGATTTCTAATAAATAAATAAACACCTTCTTAAAAATCTATAAACGTTTAGAAACACCACGGTGTTTATTAGAAGAAATATGGTATTTGCAAATCGCTGTAAGACGACATGTAAAAATAAAATATACGTCTATTAAAAGAACTAGGATTTCTATGTTTACTTACAATAATACTTGTATTCATACTCAAATTAATATATATAAATCAATTCATAATCAATTGACCACAATATTGCTCACATCAAAAGCTCGGTCTATAATTTAAGCTGTCTATCTGATTTATTCATTACATCTTTAATAACATTTATTATAACATTATACATTATACATTATAACATTACGGCAATAATATATGAAGACGAAGAAGTCAACATCAAGTGAATTGTTAAAATATTAATGTATTTTCTTATCAGTATGAAATAGATAATAAAATGAGTATAAATGGATGATTTCATCACGCTCGCATAGCGTATTCCTATTACTAGCAGTAGGGGAGAACGGAAGAGCATTGATTCAACATTGTAAGATCTCTTCAACAGCCACACACTCTTTATACTGTTGAAAGAGGTATACATATATTCGGTATATATAAGGGATAGTATATCTTTAATTTATTGTAAATAATTTATAAATAAAAGTATTATATTTAATAAAATAATATAAATATTAAAATGAATGTCAAGAATTTCTGTATTAAATCTGATAATCGTCAAAATGAATATAAATTAGCTAATGAATTGAAATTGATAGTTTCTTATGTTCTGATTTTTTGACTACATGAAATTAATACAATAAAAAATAGTAATAATCTAATGCTTATATTCAAAAATTTGTAAACAGAAATAACAATGTTAAAGAAAAACAAATCAACATCTATAAATATATATATCTATATTTGTTTATTTATACATGCACGCCAGAACGTAAAGTCCTATTAAACTATATTCCTAATAAAAATTGCCTAATAACACGTTTTATTTAAATGAATCGTTTTCCCTAATGTTAAACGGAAATAAATCTCATACCTGTTTTGAATTTGATTTATTTACATATAAAATTGTTGTTTGAATACATTGTCTGTTGCATGGGAAGACAAGTGACGTCAAAGAATATAATATGTGGTCTTCTTTTATAAAAAAATTAGTGAAAATAGAGTTTTGCTATTTTGGTGTAAATTTTTAAATATTATATTTTTTCCCAATCGTATAATTTTAAGATGTTGTCATAATATGAATAGTACACATCTTATCCATTACCATTTTCAACAATTCAACTTTTCATAAGCAAACACCCTTGCGTTATTGTGTGTGTTTTATAAATTAAATAATTCTAACAACTGTGTTCAGATATATTTATGCATATAATTAATTGGTGTATATGTAATGTTAATAAACAGTTTTTTTAAATTATATTGAATGAAAATAACAAATTATTATCAGTACTAAAAATAGTTATTTCTCAAATATTCCCAAACTTTAAACATATAATAATGTATTAACAATGTTATACAAAGAGGACAGATTATATACATGTATATATAAATAATGTGAGGACAAATCGATGAAAGCAATGTTAAGAAAGCAAGGATTATGTGCATATCTAAATTATGTTAAAATAAAGACAAATTTTAAACCAAAATAAGAATGTTTCGAATGATGATAAGACAGTAGAAAAATATGAGTCTCTCTTGAATTCTAATCAAGCATTATATCATTTTTGCACAAATTTATGGGGATCTATACATCACATAATGCATTTTACTTACTATTTCTATAAAGAAAACCGGTATAGATATACTAAATATATATATGTGTGTACTTATACAAATGCGATGCATCACAAACAAGGAGTACATTTAAAACTATTAAATGAATTAAAAACTATTTGAACAAAATGCAATATGCAATATGCTAACAATTAAACATAATGGAGATCACAGATGCAGCTTGTAGTTTGGGACTATTCAGAGCTAAAGCTAGGTATTAACTAAAAAAAACAATCTGAACAAACTATGTTGTATGCTCGTAAATATAATAGTTTGTGTCTATATTTATATCTTTTAAGATTGTTATGTATCATATTTACAAAAATATTTCCAGTGAGTAATTAAGCTGTACGATTTTTACAACTTGTGTTATACCTTTATATAATATTTACAAAATACAAACTAACAATAACCATATGTGTATACCATGAATTATGTCTTTTGGACTAAATATATACATATATAGTGACATTTTGTAAGATTCACCGTCCAGAGTTAGGATGTTACCATGGGTGACATGCGCTGCTCGAATTGCGTCTGTTTCGACTGCCACTCCCACCCCTTGGGCGGCTGAATACTGTGCAGAGCCATCAAGCTACCCGCACACCGAGCACTATCACGCGCTGGACTTTTGATAATGGGACCCATGTAGCGTTCCTGACTCGTTGGACTCGTGGTGACGTAGCAGGAAAAAATAGGTTGCAACGTCACCAGACGGAGAACTCGCTGGCGAAACTTCTTGCCCAACATGAAATAGAAAATCCAATTGGTAGCGTTGTTGAGGTACATGAAGATGTTGAGGCCCTTGTCGACAATTCGCTCGCTGATGTAAGAGCGCAGTGCATCGTTAGAACTGAGAATGGACTGGCGGTCCGTGTTCATTTTGACAATTTTGAAAACCTCAAAGGGCAGCGTTGCAAGTAGAAAGGTGACATTCATACCGAGTAAAAGATGAGATATTCGGCGCTGCTGGAGTCGTGTTGTTTGCCGGCGATTGCAGGAGCACTTGCCAACCATAAGACTGGACCCACCGTGCTGGCTGCCTCCTCCTCCCTCGGCACCAAAAGTTCGATTAAATTTTCGCAAGCTGTCGATAATAAGTCCCGAGGAAATGGCAAGACAGAGCGTGGGCAGGCCAACCTTGAGGACCAAGCTGGCAATGAACACAACTTGGAGGTGCTGTTTGGCAAGGAGGCAGCGGTAACCGGCCGAAATCCCTCGAACAGATTTAGCGACGTAGTTGGTCGACCCACCGACAACAATCACCGAAATAGCAAGTGCTGTGAGCATTGTCACCGCCAAGCCAATGCGTGCGTTCCTATAACTGAGATGAGCTCGTGTCTGCAGAGGAATACGAGTGGAAATGGCTCTGAGTACGGAAATGCCAGCCTGAACCCAACAGGAGACCAGGAGGCTGTAATAGACAAGAATGCTCACGGAGTAACACGCAACTGAACTTGAATTCCGAAAGTCATCGTAGTTGGCTGTGTAAAAGCCGAGAATGTAGTTAAGTTTGCTCAGATAGAGGATACTCAATCCGAAGGCCAGGGTCGTTAGATCAGTGATGGAAAGAGCAAGAAACCAGCATTTTATCTCGGGTTGGGTAGTCTTGGTCTTGACGAGGACGATTAGACAGAGAGAGGTCCCTGTTCCCCCTACAATGAGTATCAGGGGAACCATCCAAGATACGCCATAGTGATAAAAGTTGATCATGGGGGCCATAATATTGTAGGCCTGATCAAAGGAAGAGGAATTGTCTGGTAAATTTGCTCTGTAGCTCTCATTGTGAACACCTGATGTAGACATCTTCGAAAGAACGTACTATGCATGAATTAACGGATTTAATACATGCACAACTATTAATTATTAGGTATAGGTATATAATGACATAGTTGTAAACTGTTTCTTAAATCTCTTTCAATGATTGGTTGTTTCATCCAACAAATAAGAATTGTTTTTTGGTAGGTTTTTGTTCAAAACTCTAAGGAACACATAATTTTTAAAAGTCGATTTTTTTATACAAGATTATGACATAACACTCCAATATTTACTACAAATTCTTTGTATGATAATTTAATTGAAATTACATGCATGTGTAGATATTTATACATTAAAATACACACAATATATGTATATGTTTTAAATATATATTATAAGTATATCAATCTTTCGCATTGAAGTAAAATATATTTCATTTTGTATATAAACCCAGACGTATTACATTTGGGTTTTCATATTACATTCAACATTTATTCAACTTGTACATTAAACAATCCAATACAAACTTGATAAATAAATAATATGATAATAATAATAATAAATAAAAATATGATCAATAAATATTTTTGCTAAATCACATCTTCCTGGAACTTTCAATGAAATATATAAAAACCTATCTACACAAGAAGCGTGTGACACTTCTGAACATTATGGGCCTATTCATATCAAAAGTGGCGCGTTTCTGCGAGTCGTAAACCTCAAGTTAAATATTATACACCATGCGGCACCACGCTAAACCACATACTTTTTATGTAGATAAGTCTTTATAGTGTCATCAATACCAATATAAACGATTAATCTACAAAATAAAGTTAATATGTTAATGTTTATGATAATAGCAAAGAAATTATTAAACAATAGTTTTTAATAAAGAATTATTTAAAAATGTTATGTAAATAATTTTAAAGAAATGATTACTATACCAATTAACCGATTGTGGACTAAAAGGAAAGAATATATTTAAACCTTTTATTAAACAGTTATTTTTCTACAAACCATATGTTTTTTTAATTTCAAATAATTAAAATATATTTTAAAATAATTAGCTTTGGATAGGGGCATAACCAAAAATCTTTACAAATGATTAGTGTGTTGATTAGGTCAATTATAATTGATCAGGTCAATTATAATTGATCAGGTCAATTACCTACTCATTTTTTGTCCTATATATATTTTTAAATCTAAAAATATTGAGCTCACATTTGAGAAACCACCGTATTATTTGTTTTGCACGTAATTATTCTATAATTATGTAGGAGTAACTACCTAATTATTTACCAACGCTTGATAATATATCAAGAGCCCTCTGTCTTTAACATTTACGAAATGTATATTTTTATAAATTAATATTGTTAATAGTATTTGTTATATTCATTCTCATGATTATGATATTCCTACCAGTTTTAATCAATTATTTATTATTAATAATTAAATAATTAATAAATTAATTATAATAAATTATTCTTATAAATCTTATTCTTTATAAGATTAAATTAATTTAATCCTAATTTAATTCGTCAATATATATATATATATACTAGCGTAATTGATAAATAGATAAATTTTGAAATAATACGAAAGATAGAAATCCCCAAATTATACCTATCAGATAATTGATAAAAGGTAGAACGAAGAGTATATTTTACACAGGATTATCATGTATAGATAAAATAGGTAAAATAGGTAACCAATGGTATTTTATATATTATGATGTAAATCAGAGAAACATAAATTTGACACAAGGATAAAACTATAAGAATAATAGACATGATACATACAATTTTTTGTCACCTTGAAGCTGCGTTAATAGTCTGGCTCCGACGACTAATAATATATTTTTTTACCCGCATTTTCATGTATGAAAAATATAGTTTTTAAAATTACAAATTCTTCAGATAGATACACTAAAATTTGGACATTTAAAATATAGTACAAATTCTGTTCCCGCATTTTTCGTTTTATGTTATTAATTAGTATTAGTGTCATAGTGTCTCGGGAGGAGTTTTAGGTGGGGTAGTTTCCCATTGCGTTCCCCTTATCGCAGTATAGGAAACAAATCAGAGTTTCTGCTACTCTGAAGCCATCGTTGACCATGGTTCGACTCTTTCGCCAATTTCAGATACTAGTTCTGTCACTGCTCAGTACTAGGACTATGTTTATTTTAAAAGTGACCTACATCCGCCTTGTCATGGTTCCATCTCTAGGATTTTGTGATTTTTTCCGGTTGCTAGTCACCCACTAGCTCCTCTCCCCTGCTAAAACCACCACGACAGACGAATCTGCTTAATATATCATAGCTAACCACATATCTCCATATCTGATGACCGTTCGTTATCCGCCATCTGCGACCCTCCCCTTACCAATGTAACTCTGGTTCCAACAGGGGGAGAGACAGGGCGAATATTGGAAAATATTTAAAAAGAAACCACTGAGGCAGTAATAAAGCATCTACAAAAGAAAGAAGCGAAAGCTGCATTGAATTTCAGATAGAACTCTAAATTTAATTGAAGATAGGTGATTGGTGAAATCGGAGAAAAGAGCTAGGTATAGACAGTTGATTAAATTGATTCGAAAAGCGTGTATAGAAAAGATAAGCAATGTTTCGTGAAGAAAAAATGTGAACATATCGGGAATCTCTATGATGCAAATAACACCAGAGAAATGTATCAGGAGATAAAATCATTAACAAAAAAATTCGAGCCCAAGCTTAACAAGATGCAGGAGGAAAAATACTGACTAAGCAAGAAACATATCCAACTGTTGGAAAGAATACTGTCAACAAATGTATAGAAGAGACGAAGAAAAAGAAAGTGAGGATATCCAGGAAGATCATTCAGATAACGAAGAAATGAATCTTCTTCCATTACGCTCTGAGATAGAGTGAGCAATAAAACATTTAAAAAAAGACAAATCTCCAGATTGTAAAGAAATATCGGCAGAAATACTGAAAGAAAATGGAGAGGAAGGGATAAGCATCATGCACAGTTAATAATATTTGGGAAACAGGCAAATGGCCAGTTGATTGGAGAAGAGCTGTATGTATTTATACCACTTCCAATGAAAGGCAATCTACAGTTGTGTTTTAAACTACCACATTATTTCGTTAATCTGCCATGCAAGCAAAATCATGCAAAAAATGTTTCATGAGGAGGCCAGACGAAAAGCTTGAAATTGGAGATAAATGATACTCAAGGTGGGTTCCGAAGAGGAAGAGGAACAAGTAATTATATTTTAACCTTCGAATGATTATTTTAAAATGCACAGTTCAACAAAGGGAAAAATTTGAAAATCTAAGTCAAGACAAGAAATGATTTATGACCTTCATTGATTACTCTAAAGCCTTTGATTGTGTGAAACAATGATGAGAAAAATAGGGTTCTCAAAACAGGTAGCCATGCTTATTGAAAACCTCTACAAAGAACAGCAGCTGGAGCATGGCACAACGGACTGGTTTAATATGGGAAAGGGTGCATTATGCCGCCCCAACTATTCAATATCTACACAGAATATATAATGCGTTTAGTCAAAGAAGATAGACAGAATTACAGCGAAATAAACATTTGAGGAAAAAAAATACATTAGTTACGATATACAGATGATACAGTACTTTTACGGGAACAGTGGATGGGCTTAGTAATATATTGCAGGCATTAAACAAACATAGCGATGTATTCGGTCTAAAAATGAATGTAACCAAAAAACAATTATAAAAATAGACAAGACGCAGTGGACATTAGGATAAATGAAGAGTAAGTGGAGTGTTCTGACAAATTTTAATACTTGGGATCCTTGATAGAAGCAAATGGAAATTGTTCAACGGAAATTTGAAAGCACTTGGCAATAGGTATATGAAAACAGCAGAAAATCTTAAGTATCTATGGAAGGGGACCAATAAGACATTTAAATCAAGATTCTTTGGTCACTAGTGCTCCCTGTGGTAATCTATGGGCGTGAAGCTTGGACGGTCACGTCAGCAGATGCAGATAGAATTGGAGCTTTTGAGCGGAAGTGTTATGTCATTTAATAAATTGCATATTCTGTGGACAGCCCGAAGAACGACCGAAACAATTATGGAAGAGATGGAGTAGAGTCTGATTGGCTGTCACATTTTACACAACAGATTAAAGCTGCGCTATTTTGTTCACATCAAAAGACACGAGAGTCTAGAAAAGAACATTTTCGAATTAAAAATTGAAAGTAGAAGAGGCCAAGGACGACCAAAAATGAGTTAGGGACAGAAATCAAAGACATGGATCAAATAACTTCAGGAAGAATGACACAGAACAGAAGCTCCTACTGCCGTGCTGTCATGGCCGCTACGTCCGCCCCCGTATAAGCCTTGATGATATATATTATGAATATCTGAGTCAGATTGTGCACGGACACTTTAATAATAGTATTAGATACTATTATTAACGTGCCTATAAACAGTGGTACCGCTTCTATAGTTAACTGCGAGTCCGTAGTTGTCGCAGTTGTTTCATTATTTTATCAGCTATAGCTTGGTATTTAGGTAGTAGGTAAAAGTGGTTTGCATTATTCTACATTTTTAATAAATTGGTAATGTGCTGCTATTATATTTTTCAACAGTACAAGGGGTGTGGGCTACTGGAGAGACCCAACAAGGTTCAAACGGCACGTTGTCCAGCTCAGCCTGTACTGCTAATGATATTTATTAATTGTAAAAATTCACAAATTTATATTTCGTCTTTCATAGTTTTATTTCGATATTTATTTATATTTTATGTCTATGCAGGCAAATGTATATATCTTGAAATTATAGTGTTCAAAGTTAAAGCATAAAAGTTTTATATTTGTCCTAAAAAGTGGCCAAATATAATAATATTTGCCCGATAAATTTCAACAATGCAAAATCAATTATAGCCATAGAAACAGTACAATAATTATAGCTAACTATTGAAAATAAGTTATTGTTAATCAATTTGTTATTGATTTAAAATATCCTTTCTAACAGAATGAAATATTGAACGTACAATTTTTAATTTAAATATAATCCATAGTCTATGGTTTTGTGGACATAATAATTCTATAAGTTTTGCTGCTGGCGCAACCTCATCTTATAGAATTTTTATGCCCTTAAAACCATAGGCTTGTCCAGGTGCATGTGGTACATAGAAGATAAGCCTGTTGGAAAAAATACTTTGAATTCTATGATGGCGAGATTATCTGAAAAAGTAGGTTTGAGTAATTGTTACACTAACCACAGTCTACGTGTAACTGCAATTACTGTGCTCAAAGAAAATGGCGCCACAAACGAAGACATTTTTACTTTTTCAGGACACAAATATCCAGGAAGTGTACAAAGGTACTGTAGAAAGCGAAGGGACGAATGCCAAATTTTCACGAATACGCTACAAGAGGGTTTTCGAAAGTCGTCGTCAATACTAGCAAAGTTGGGGAGTCAAGGTGAGATTGAAGCCAACAAAGAGATAGTTTCAATCACTACCCCAACGAAAGAAAACAATTGTGCTATAAATATCAACTTTAACGGCGTGTTCAATAATTGTAAATTTATTGTTGATAAGACAGTTTAATGTTGTCCTTCCAACAACTTTTCACAGTGTTTTAAGGAATTGACGTATGTTAATTTTTTTCATAATTTAGTAGGCACGTAATGAATCATTACCGCCCGCAAAATTTTAATAGAATAAATTACGCTTCATTAGGATTATAAACAGGACTTTATATCTCCGTACAATAAGAAGCTGTACAAATTTTTCCTAAATAAAATAATTTCTTTCTTCCATATCGTGTTTATTCATTTTGGTTGTTTAATATAGCTAATATGAATTTTTTGGCTCTGATAAAAACAAGAAACTGTCATTATGCTCCATAATAAATGACTAACAAATCTTATCTACAAGTAATTGAAATATAACCGACTTTTTACAACAATGGTATATAATGCAGAATTATTTAACCTCTTGGTGAATATTCCTAAGTGCGTAATAAAATTGAATTCACTGACCGTAGAACATTTAATATATAGATTTATAAATAATTTATACTAATATTTCCATAAATATCTAATGCAAAATCGCAGGAATGATTGAAATTTTTTTTTTTTATCTTAAAAGATTTTTAAATATTAAGAAAATATACTTTAACTTTTGTAAATATTTTGACTTTAATTAAAAATTTATTAAATTAATTCAATTAAATGTGTTAATTAAAATTTACACATGTACAATATTAAATTACAAAATAGTAAAATACAAATTAAATATTTTCAGACAAACTGTATAATAGATAATTGTATCTATACACAATATACATCTATATATATATCAATGTATCTTGTGCGACCCAGAAAAAGGTTTTGTCCGCCCCAAAGTGTCTTATGCGCTCCATCGATACCTTATGTATATATAACTTGTGCGCCCAAAAAGTATCCAACGCGCCTTTTTTTGAGTGAAACGCATAAGATACTTTTTTATCGTCTATATCTATGTAGTTTATTTCAGCTATTTAATTTCAAATATGAATATACAATGAATGTATAATGTGAAATATATGTAATACTGCATATCAAAATGGTAGTATAAACAAAGGTAAAAATTAAAAAATTATTTTACAATTATTTTATATCTAACAAAATATTTTTTTTTTGTTATGTAACCTTATGTAACCAACAATGTAAGCATTCTCGTAGTCTGATAAAAATTAAATTTGGTACATCGATACCTTGGAATTAGTTGTTGCGGTAAAAAATTATCAATTAGTTAACTAATTTTTCTAATTGATTTGTCGATGTTATACCTAATTACATTAAAAGGATCTATTGATTATATCAAAGCCACTTATTTATTGAAAATTCTGTCAATATTATACAGTTATTTACACGATGTTTTTGAATATCACGAATTATTCTCCGATTGTATAGATTTATTCTACGAGCCCGAAGGGCGAGTTGAATAATTCTATACAGAGGAGAATAATGAGTGATATTCAAAAACGGAGTGTTAATAACGTATATATTCCTAATTTATATTAGTGTTCTCATTTATAAATAGAGTCAGTTTCTGAATTGATATAATAATTTATTATAACTTATAACAAAACATAGTTAACAAGGCTATTGGTAGGACATAATAACATAATTATGAGTGATATTCAGATTCAGTGAATAAAGTTTCTAGAAAAAGTCAGTTTCTATAGCATAAAGTCAATTTCTAGATAAAGCGAATACATCATCAGTTAATTGTAGTTGTTCGTGATAGTGCAGTTTTTATAAATAATTTTTTGCCTTTGTTCTGAGGGGTTCATGGATATTCGGGTTGCATTTTCCACTGGCGTTGAATTAGACTTGACGACTATGTCACTTTCCACATCCATAACAAAATCTAAGCCCATTTCGTTATCATTGTTCATATGGAAGCATTTCGCTAGTTGCTCACTCATCTTGACTTTTTTTGTCCTGTTTGGCTTCGAATATGGAATCAGACTACTACTGCTTGTATGACCTGATACTGCCATGACGTCCCGTGTTTTAAAAACATTGTCAAGAATTGTGCATGTGGTTGCTCGAATTGAGTGGTTCGTGTATTGCTGTGAAAGGCCGGCTCTTGTACTAATATTTTTCATACAGTTCTCCAATATATGGATTCCCATTACCTGATGTCCGTACCATGGCAAATT
>JAYRBW010120512.1:0-17118 GCA_036023295.1 Invenusta paracnida
AATACATTACCTACATAAGAGCCTATATGCTCTAAAAGTAACAACATCATAATTAAGTCAGGGATGATCTGCCCTATGTATCAAATTTTCACATTATTTTCACCACTACAATCTTTTGAAATGTTGAGCTCTAAAATGCATTTAAAGGCCTCTAAAATCATTATTACAAGAAACTAAAACAGTTAGAAATGGCTGTTTTTAGGATGATGTACATACTCAAATTATTTTCAAAACATAATATCAAAAACATATTTAAAAAACAAAAAGTGTGCCATTTAATTTGCGTCTGCCTGGCTATGTGCCTGGTCTTTAAAAATACGAGTATATTTGTTATTGCAAAAAGACATAACACATTAAAGACTTAAATAACTGTTTTCTAGGCATTTTTATCTGAAAACAAAAGAAAAAACCAAATTTGTATCAATTATATACAACATGAACCAATTGCATGTAGTTGAAATGACAGATATATGTTTCAATGAAAAATTTCATAAATAAACAATGAAAATGATAACATATACCATCAAATGTACTATAATTACAGAGTGAAGAATAACAATGTATATTTTAAAGAATATATGATAATCCTTTAACAAAATTACTGAGCCTCCCTAATGACCTTAATGACAGCTCAGTCTTGGTACCTATCTATTGGATATTAGTCTCAGGGGTGGACTGTAGTCTAGATTCTTAAACCACCAGCCCTTTCAAAAAGAAAAGGTGGTGGTACCTCCCCAGGTGATATCCTAATAATATCTACCACCTGAAGTGGATATAAGCTGGTCAATTAACAGGTGTTAGATATACTCATCCATTGTCAATAGAATTTTGGCACAGAGCACCAACATTTTTGGGATTTGTATTTCAAAAGAATGAATTTCTATGCAAAAATATTTTGATCAAGCATATTTCATTTTTCTTTACATATTTAATAAAATGCCTCTATTTTTCACATTTTTTTAGAAACTCAAATTTTCAAATTTTTTACATTTTTACATAGCGGATCATCCCTGAGTAAACTGAACGGTATAATAAAATTCAACTAATAATGTAACGCTAAAAATGCAAAAATAAAAAGTGAGACCCTTCCACCACTAATTCCCAATTATACGCCTTCCAGTGAACTCACTTCTTATAGTCTGTGTAGAGATGGACGCTAGCAGCGGCTTCCAATTCGGCATCATCACCTTCGGTAAAGTCGTCGGATTTGAGTACTTTAGCTTTGAGGAGGATCTGCAGGACCTGGACTAGAGTGGCCATGTCGATGCCCGTCTGAGTCTGAATGGTAGAGACAGTGTAGCTGAGCTCCGTGTTGAAGAGCATCATCACTGCCATCTGATGAGTCGAGACCTGCGGGAAGGGAGAATCAATGAGGAACTATAGCTGAAGGAATGTTACAAATTAGACGTTTCAAAGTAGAACGGCATTTTTTTGCAGCTTTATTCAAGGATATTTAATACTATTTCTAAAATCAATGAACAGAAAACACTAAAAGGAATTCAAACTAATTAATTGTAGACGTTTCCTTATGACGTCATATCACATTTCACACATGAACACAGCCTTTTGATAGGATAAGTATTCAATTGGCCTAACTGCATCAAATCTGTACATTTTTTTCTGCAGAGTCGTCTCTACATCTATATTAATATACTTATTGCTTTCTGGACACTGTGACAGGGCTGTAAATAGATATAAAGTCGACACAGCACGCCAGACGTAGGCACATCGAAATATGTCCAGTAACAATATTTGACTGGAGCTAGCTATAAGTTTGTTTTTTATTGGTATATTTGATATTGACAATATATCCAGTATTTTAATACTTCATAATTATTTTTAAAGTATAATTTCTAGAAGGTATCAATTTTTTTAACTCATAAATATATTTTTTTGTTTATAAAACAAACGCATGATCAAAGTAGAACAAATTTAGTTGTACCTAAGTAAAAGAAATGTAGTTAGCTCAAGTCAAATATATTTCTTAAGAGCTAACACAATTCATTTTACTTTCAGTTCTTTTATGATATGTGCTAACACACTTTTTGCCATTTTTGGCTAATAATATCAATATCACAGTTTTTGGCTGAATATTTGTAACTTTTATAATTTGTAAACAGGTACCTACATTCTACTTTTAAAAGACAGGCGTCGTGTGACGAACAAACTTGTAAATGTGTACATTATATATTTTTAAATAGACAGGCGATGTATAAACTATAGGGTAATCGTATTACTATACAAACAGGCACACTTTAATTAATTAAATATAAGTTACGATACCATAATTAATAATTTCACCAATAATGATAGTATAGTTTTCCGATGATGCTAGCTATGTAAATGTTGCTCTTTCAAAATATTAAGGTAGCATATAATAGTGTTTCCTATGTTAGATAGGAAAATGTTTTATTTTCCCCATATCACCATTTCTTTAGCAGCTATAAACAGGGAAATTGATTTGCTATAACTAATTTAAAGCAGCGCTACACGATAAAATGTTGTTTTGATTTTAAGCTGCGAAACAGTGGTTGATATGCAGAATCCATATCAATAGCAACAGTTGCTAGGGGAAAATATCATTTTTGTCATTTTTGTCATCATTGCAACATTTCCAATAAACATCGAAAATTAAAAAAAAAACTAGTTTAGGTGGGTCTAAATAAGAATAATGACGAAAAGAAGTTAATTTTTGACACTTAATATCACGGGTTCTATAATTATAGTTATGAGCATAAAATTTATTGGGCACTACACGATAAACGTTGAATTATTTCAAAATATTAAATCGTTAAAACGGTAGCTGTTTAAAATATTCTCGTTCTTGTGATATTCAAATATAACTACTGTACGTAGGTTGCTCACATGAGCTAACAACCTACTGCTGTAGGTTTAGATAAGTTATAAAGGATACCCCTTAATTAGGCTTGATGTTTCACTTATTTACAGTATTGTTCGCACACAGTTTTCGAGAAAATAAAAGATATAACTCTACGTATAAAATATTGTTTCATTCAAGAAAATGTGTAAATAATAATGTCATACGCACATAATCATTCAACATATTTACCTAACAATATCAAAGCATCATAATATAGTGTTTAATGCAACATAAATAGATGGTTAATTATAATCTGTACTTTTTTAAGCGATCCAAACAGTACATAATAGACCAATTCAACCAGCTGTTTCATTCTGACCGTTAGCCCAATATCTCTATACACACTGCAAGCTAGTCTAGTTAGATCAACCACGCCTTTCTTAAAAAACGAACCCGCTTTGGCCAAAGGAAACATTCCACAACCTCCCTTAAACTAAAAATATCTTTAACTGGTCTAGAGCTTCTATCGTTATATTTGTTTGCATAATATTCAGACACAGCGAATCAGATAACAGTAATAGTATCGAATAAGAATAATATAATATAGATAAAGACTGATAACTATATAATATTTACTTATATTGAATTAAAAATTTGTTGATCATGCCATGTATCCCTTTATACGGAAATTTTAAATTTAAAACACACTAGAAACAAAACTGCATGACGATAATAAGTCGTGGTCTAGTTAGAAGATGCGTTATTAATTTAAAATTATCCAAGATCAGGTTCACAACAGTATAAGTACTACTTACTTATGATAAGGCAACTACATAGGTGGTAAGTATGTATATCACAAAGTTCTACTAAACAGCATATAAGTAGACATATGATTTAGTACACATAATATTCAGCGAGCCACAGACAACCACACACTGATATACAAACCATACTACAGTGCACAAGGTGACTCGAGATTTTCGATATAATAATATCATATCATATATCACACTGCTGATCCCATTTCTTAGGCTACTGTGTGGTTGAATTCTATTATCGATCTGTGATATATGCGCATTTTCAACATCGTGCAGACATATTATTATGACATGGGGACTTGTAGTGGATAGATTCACAATCATATAATATAGTAAACATAACTATTTTTAGGAAATTCTTGATTTCAAAGTCAAAGTCGAGAAACAGAAAAAAGCAGTGATGCATTTTCCCATTATATCTTTCATCAAAAATATATGGAAGATATTTCAGTAAAGAATTTTCGATTATTAATAGTAACTAATAGTCAAGCACGTATCGAAGTAACTTGACTTTGAACTTTAGAGGTAGTTAATGGTGTCATTAAAATAATACCATAAAGATTCTGCACAGAATATATCAGGAGAAGATTTAAAAAAAATAATTTAATAACTATTTAATTAAAAAAGCCGCAACAAATCTAAATCAATTAACCATTAAAGCTACCTTAGCCCAATCCAGGGCTATATTAAAATAAATTGGACAATAGCGATAATGAGCTTAATGATCCAATATGATGATGATAGTCAGTACAACTAACCTGGAAAGTGAATCTGTTCTTGGTGTAGTTGGTGACCACTTCTCCTTTGCAGAGGTGATAGCACCATGAGAGTTTGCGACCGTTGTGATGCCGCTGATAGAAGGTCATGAAACAGTTGTAACACCGTTCCAGCTGTAGAGAAGTGCGGATAAAAATGATGTTGTTGAATAATTATAATAACAGGAATAAGTGACTACCAGAGTCACTATTTACATTTCAATGATATAAATAAATACTCGATGTTTAAGCCTAGTGAATGAATGATTTAGGAAATAAATTGAAACTTAGAGAATATCTACAATAGAGTTCTGAATAATGTTAATTTGTCTAAATCACAAAAAAGTTTAAATATTTTTTAAATGTAGGCACCAACTCAATCCAATTAGATGAAAATAAAAATGTATTCTAAATGCTTAAAAAGCTGTAATAACAGAAACAAAGGGAGAATCTTTAGATATACCAAAAGATAGAAATATCTCATTCAATCAATCAATAATAACTACAGTATTATTGAGAATTTTGTCAATAAATGTTATTCTTTGTTCCTATACAATATTTTGTGCATGCAAAAAAATCCAGTAATTCAGAATATTTTAAAGAAATATATAAAACGTCATTAGGTTTTATAATGTTTTTAAACTACGATCTATTTAATGTCAATTTACGCTATAAATAATCTACAGTGTATAATATTATATAAAATTTCTAAACTATTTCTAATTCAATTTTGAAAAAAAAAAAAAAACCATTTAGCATAATAATACAGATTAGTCAGTTTTCGGAAATAAAGGATTATTAGAATTCCCTTTTAATAGCCTTTATATTATGTATTAATGTATTATCATATTGTACGGTTATATAATAAAAATCGAATCACATACCAATAATTAAGCTGATGGCATTATAAACTCAATAAAAAGTAGCATGATAAAAACAATTCAAAACAATGCATTACCTAACATATCTTTATCGAAAATGAATATATTGTGTAGTAAAATTATACCAACACTGGTATTAAAAATGTGATAATAAAAACAAAATTAGCTTTTACGCAACTTTTAATAAACCGTAATTTAAATGTAAATTGTATAACATATGGATGATGTATAATTTAAAGTAAACTTAAATATTATTTTTTAATCTATTACATAAACTAGACAAGGAATAAAACTTATCCATGTACTTAGAAAGCATTATGATACAAACGATTTTATAAGGAGATGAATAACCTTACTGTATATAATCGATCATGCATTTTCGAAGTTGATAACAGTAAGTGATTAAAATAATGAAGTGTAAATAGATTAAGCAAAATATTTTGTAATCATTTAACATAAGTAACATCTTTTATTCAAAAGACAAAATGCCTTAGCGATGATAATACACAAAAAAGGCTTAATTAAATAAGCTATAGTGTAACAATACAGGGTTCTAAATAATTTAAAATAAACATACGATGGATCTAAAATTAATATAAATAGTAGAATATATTTATCTTCTAGTATACAGAAAACTTACGTTTGAGCACATTTCAAACTGTTTATAAATTTTAAATTCTGTTGAGAACAAAATATAATGGAACTTATAATATAGTTACATATTTTGTACATATTATATTATAATATGTATGTACATAATAATATATATAATTATGCATAGTAGTGGTGGAATAAAAACTTATACCTAGAAAATAAATAATAATATAGACATATTATAGTGAGTATACAATATAAATATATATTTTAGTATATGTATATAGCTAACACTAATAACCGTAGATCGATATTACAAGCCAATTACACGGCATAGAAGATCGGTGTACAGCCTGATTTTATTTATGTTTAGTAACATTTTGGGCGCAATTATTATTATTCACTACATTATTACATTATACCATATTTGATTGTCGAACAATTAGATCGTACTAACGACACATTTTTAGTTTCTTTGTGTGTATGCAAAGAAAAAACAAATTTCAACTCATTATCTTATCATCATAATATTAGATATCGAATCGTAATAATATGTTAAACTAATCAGCTCTAATAAAGTATATTGGAATATATTAAACCCGTATTTGAAGTTTACCTCGGAGGGAATAGAGAAAGCAGTTTGTGGTTGAAAGGGCCAGGCATTGGAGCTGAGAACCATGATACTGAAGTCAACTGGAAAAGAAATTTAGAGATTAGCAGAAGTACGGGTATAATAAACCAAAGGGTACATTACAATATAATATGCAAAATATTTATCTAAGTTCATATCGACTTATTTTATTCATAAATGTTTCCAGTATAAAACATTGAAGCATTATTAAATAAAGTAACAACGTGCATTGTATAATAATTAATATATTAAACATCATTTTAAGGAATTTGTGTACTATTATAATAAACTTCAGCTGTAAATTGAAACATAAAAAAAACAGACCTAATAAATATATTAAATAACACATTAATTAAAGTGTGAGTATAACACAGTACTTATTTTGCTAAACTACCAATAATTATATATCTTGATTAAAAGATAACAAATAGGTCAAGTAATTGAACTCACGAAACTTTAGAAAGGTGATAAATTTTACTTACAACAATAATGAAAGAGGGTATTATTCTTTTAATTTAGTGTACATTATCACAAATATGTATATCCTCAATCCTTATATTCAACATGACCCCATATTTACCAACAATAACCATCACCATGGTGGTATTGCACTTGAAAATAAATTATATTAAATTCAAAAAGAAAAGTGGCATATTTTTGGTAGATTGGAATATGTAAAAATATACATATTATATTATCATCACCTATAACACTAAAATAACGTTTACTATGAAATATACATATTTTAGAAATCTCAGTTTTAAGTGTAAACTGTAGATTTTTAATAATAATGAAATCACAAACTATTCGTCGACAAACAATTTATAAAAA
The DNA here is from genome assembly GCA_036023295.1 of Invenusta paracnida. NCBI lineage: Eukaryota > Metazoa > Platyhelminthes > Proseriata > Coelogynoporidae > Invenusta > Invenusta paracnida. The sequence goes on from JAYRBW010120512.1 coordinate 7,332, forward strand.
GGCGATAATGAATCAAGAATTAACCATTTGCGTTGTATAAAAAGATAGTTCAAGTGGCCACTAATTAAAAATTTACAACTTTTTATTGATATACTCACATTTATAAGCGTACCAAAATATACTGTTAAAACACCAAAAATATTTTTGAAGCAATAATCATGAGCTCTCCTTAATTATAATGAATGGTGATTTTTTGGTTTTATAATAATAAACTTTCAAAATAACAGCAAAAAACTAAGAGCATCACTAAATATCTAGGAATTAAATTATAATTATATATAAACGTTAATTACAATTCCTTCAAAAGTTGGAAAATTTTATCGCCATAAAAGAAACAATGAATAATATTACTTAAATGTAAGAAATAGTACGACATGTTCACTAAATAAGTAAATACAAGAACAATGCTACTGTTTTGGTGAAAACATTTTCCCCGAAATAAAATAAGGTCATATTAAATAACACTAAAAGTTGCTTAATCATCCTCAAAAAAATCAGTAAACAAATATAATTATCTTTTTTTTAAACAAATTAATGCATATTGTAATAAATATTAAGCATATTAATCTCGTAAAAACCTGTATTTTATTTCAATAATATGTATAACAATAATTTCCGGCATCGTTTTTCAACATTTCGAAAAATGTAGAGAAGAGAATTTTAAGAAATACGTACAACATATACTTTAATGCTTATAATGGATAGGCGGTAATAAATAATAAGTCATGTTGATTAGTGGATAATAACCTTTGTTGCATTATCTCAAATCAATTACGTGTAGTTAGAAACTAATCATTTTTCTTTGAAAGAGCAGAAGGGGGTACTTTAGCCGTTTTGATGTTGAAAGAGAATGTCATCTCAAGTCATTAATATTCTATCCTATTATAATATAATCTAGCAACAAAACAGGTGTATATACAGTACATTATTATAGAGAACATTTAGATGTACACAATAACACATTGGATAATATAATATTATAATATGAAGTACGCTAAAGAAATTTGATTAATTTTGAGTGTGTTCAAACGAGAAATCATCGTCATAAATTAAATATTTCAATTTATTATTATAAAAATGTCACTACAAGAATACTTAATGTCAAGACGTCTGGAAAAAATGTTAGTTTTATTATAACCCACTTGAAGAAAGTTCAATTATATATAAAGAACTTTATAGATACACTATATGTGTGTGTGTCGTTTAACATTAATTGTAGCAGTATGTCTCCAATTTTTAAAGTTGCCGGAAAATACGATGATCATGTTACACACCTGCCTGTGTACCACCTGTATAATAATAGCACTGAACTTATTTGGATAGAACATAATATCAAGTGTCAAGAAACTATAATTAATTGGCTCTATTATTTTCTCGGTTTGCTACATTTCAATCGACATACATAAAACCACAAAAAGAAAAAAATACTTATTACAACAAATGTTCACTGGTATACTGCTAAAAATTTGGATTCATAAACACTAATATATTCTAAAATAATAAAATGATCTGAATCTAAAATAAAGAAAGCATACCACCGTGATTATAAGGTTAAACATACCCAGAATTATAATTCAATCCTTATTTCTTCTTATAACAGAACCAATATAAAAGTATGTACTTATTTATTAATAATGCAAAAAAGTGCCTAAGACTGAAATATTTTCAAATCTGTGATGTTTTTAGTCCAAAAGAAAAAATAATAAGATAGAACAATTTCAAAATACAATAGCATACACATTTATAAAAAAAACTTCACATTATATTTGCATAGATTAAACGATGATCGAATTAAGTTGTGCAATATGCCAAAAAACCCAATAAAAAGAAATAAGAATAATTTTTGAAATACCAAAGTATATTTGATTTTTTCCTCTTCAACCATAAAAAGACATAATTTTGGTAATTTTAGTCTTATAATTTGAATTCAACAGCCGTCGACTATCTAACGCAGACACTGGAATATTTATACAAAGTAAACATTATACCAAATAATACGCATGATATGACGTGTATGGGTGTTAACTACGCGATAAATAGCAAGCGTTTATTGATGTACAAGAATATTCTCTAGATTATGTATCGTAAACACTCCAGTAATTGCTGCCTATAAGTGCCAGTACCTAAGTTTTGTATATTATCATGTTCCTGATAATCACTAATAACATTATCTAAAATAAAATTAACAATCTCAAATTATTTAAGCAAAATATTTCCTCAATGCCCCTGGAGGGTTCAGACTGTTTTTTCTCAAATGTTCGTGATTGTCTATTAATCGTTTTAGATCACTTAACACTTTAGAAGAAAATTGTGCTATTTAAAAATAATTCTAATTTAAAAATAAACAAATAGCTATTAGAGTTTTTTTGTGTTTTAAGAATTCAAGTTAACGAATAAATTAATAGAACTATAAATAATAAAACAAATTATTTTAAGTCTTATTTATTTCCTGCTCAATGTCAAATTAGCGATAGTTTATTTTCTTCTAAATTTATATATACATTGTTATAATTTCGAATTTACATTATTTCCTAGTAATTAGACCAGTCTCTACTGACATTTTATTCAAGTTTATGTCCATAATACTCGTATGCATCGTAGTAAACTGGGCCATTCTGACTAATCAAATGTCAAGGTTCCAATCTAGTCAAACGTATACTCAATATTGAAGCTAAATGTTGTAGTTAACTAACAGACGCAAGTCAAAGGCAGGTTCTCTCCTTACCATTGAGGGGGGGTCCGGTGACCTCACTGGTGAGATAATCGGTGAACTTGGCGTTGAGATCCCGACTGGCCCCCACGTCCTGGAACATGCGCTGGAGCTTACAGGTGTACTCAAAGCCACAGGCCTCCTTCAACTTAGAGATCATAGTGGCCTCGGCATCCTCTGAGACTGACTGATGACTCACTAACCGACGCGCCAGGGTTTTGCAGTAGAACTTCTGGAAGACGTCCTTGTCCTCCACGTATTTGAATACCGTCATCTGTACAGTGAGTGGTACAAAGAGAGCAGAGAAAAAATTACACGAACAGAAGCTCAAATTAAATTAACGAAGTTTACTACCATTTAGATGAATATATATCATTATAGTTCTATAGGATATATTAGACTAGTAATAGAAGTATATAAAATTGTAGCTAAATAATTTAATAAGCAAAGTCTACTATACTAACTCATAATAAATCACTAATCGGTATTGACAACTAACCGTCTATATTTGACAACGCAATTACGAAATATGAACTTGTTAAATATTTTTATATTTGAAAATGCATATCAAACTTTCAAGGATATATTATACATTACACACTAGTTTTTTTTCTAGCAACCAGTCACGGTGATTTGAACGGTTGCAATAGAAAACGTTATTATGAAAATATCTGACATTAGAAATAAAGTAGTTTATCACCAACAGTAATAAAAACTTCAAAATTCAGAGATACCTTATTAAAAAAAAACCGGCCTAATTTTATGAGCCTCCTCGATGCTAAAAATCTGCGAAAACATATCAATATTTTATCAGTGGTAACAATTTAAAAAAGTGTAATTAGTTAAGGCAGTCTTCGGATTTCATTTTAATATTCCATTATTGAACTAATAAAAAATTATAGTTCCTGCTTAACAAGTAGTTTAATATTGAAATATATCGGTATTCAAGTATTTGCATTAATTTCTGTCGACTAATGTAAAATATTTTCTCGAGACAACGATAACCTTAAATTGTAATTTAATACAACATTCTTAGAAGTACAAAAAGAACGTAAAAGAAACGTAAGTGAAGAACCATAAACAAGCTTAAAATATTGAAGACAGGATGACGATGGTTGGTATGTTTTGAAGATTTGGGTACAGTTTAAATAATAAAAATACGAATGTTTATACCACTGTAGTCTTAATACTCAAATCTATCAAAAAATGTCAATGATATCTAAGATAATACTTAAGACTAACGTTAATAAGCACAAATAATATTGTTCTCAAATAAAAGCGTACTAATTATGTAGTTTAGAAGATCGATTAAGTTATACAATTATTTCAATTGATAAATTTACAGTTGCTTTTTATTACAATATTAATAAAGATAACTAATGCATATTAAGTGAAAAACAAGAAATCAACGACTTCAATTTTTTTTTCTACCAATATTATTAAAACAAAAAGAGTGATATGTATTAAGAATAAAAATATGTATAAACAATAAATTGTGAAACTCACCACTTGAGCTAGGGTATCTTCCAGGTCACCGACACTAGAATCCTTGGAACTATAAGAAGTAAAGACAACAAACGATATTATTAAGAGACCGAAACTCAAGGTGAAGAGTGTAGAGAAAGACCTTGATATTGTATACACACCTCTTTTTGAGGAGTAAATCACAGTATTTGGCGAGTAGTTCTGGGGATTTCTGCGGTGTACCAGCAAGATCAGTAACGGCGTTCTTGTTAATGAAGCGTTCGCAACCCTTGTCCAGGGCTTTGACAAATCCCGCGTCTGACTGGAAGGCCGTTACTACTAGGTTGAAGTTCTTCTGTTGGACACGGAGAATCGTGTCGATGTACAGCTTCGAGTCCTAGTCAGAGTGAAAGACGGGAAGGAGGGTATAGAACAACTGGGAATTGGAATGTTTGAAATAAATAACTAACGTAATATAAAGAAAAGAACAATGACATTGGATTTTGTTAACACGAATTAGAAAGAAAATCACAAAAGCTCAAGCATACTATTAACAGAGCATTATTCAGAGAAAATGCACTTTGTTAGGAAGTATCCGAATATTTTAGTAAGTATCTTAATGGACACAAAAAAAGCAGCTGTTCTCTAAAAGCAACATTTCGATTCCCAATTAAATTAAATTCAGAGTAGTATGCAGAGAAAATGTACTTTGATAGGAAGTATATTAAAACCAGAATAGTATGCATCAATTTTAATTGATAATGTTATAAATAGTTGACAGCTATAGTGGCGAAATCGAAATCTGTAATAAGGATTCTAAGTTACAATGAAGAAAAGAAGTGACATAATAGTACTATACAATACTCCAAAAATAACGTACATTAAGTAATCATATAATCAAAACTAAATTAGACTCTAATTCTTTAAAACAATAATCGGTTCTCAAGCGAATAAAACAAAACAATAATTTTTATAGCTAATTTTCCTCAAATGAACAAATTATTGCAGCAACGAAATTAGTAATATTGATCAGTTTGATAATTCTGCATAAAGTGATAAATGATATTGAGAATTTAATGTTTGACATTATATAATTACATATTCAGAAAGACACCATTAATGATATTATAAATTACAAAAGCTAAATGTAACATTGCTTAGAAGTTCTTAACTCTTATTCTTTGCACAAGTGCGAATTATTGTGACAGGGATTACCTTTATAAATTTGATGAAGAGACAGCTAGAAAGAAACCTTAACTACTAAAGCACGATTGGTTTCAGTGAAATAGTTATTGATAATAAAAGACAACTTACAGTGAGCGCCCCCTGTCCAACCGCCCGGATAGCCTCGATGCCCTTGGTGGCCACATACTTCTCCATTAAACCGATAAGGACTTTAATGCCGTCCGAAGCGCGGGAGAGGAGTTTATACATGCGAGCCAGGTCTGTTGAGTGATTCGGTAGGGGGGGGAGAGATCGGTAATATAGAATTTCAGTGTGTAATTCAGCACTTACATACGAGCTGTCAATATTGCCTTGCAATCAGCAAACGATTAAAAGTTTCGCATTAATCGATATTAATACATTACAGAGACTTCATAGTAGACGTTATTATAATATGATTTAAACATATTTATACTAAAGACATTATCGAGTTCATAACCGTAATTTTTCTGGGTGATTTTGCCAGTGAAAACCAATTTAGGCAACTAGCAGAGAATTTTACGTATGTTTTTGTGTTATGTTACTGAAAATGACAAAACTATGACGCGTAACTGAATAGAATACCGAGCTAAATATAGAATAGAATATATTGAAAATAATATAAACATATGGAAGAAATTTATCCAATTTCTGAGATAATATGCATAATTTAGATAACATTATTACAAAATTAAAATATAGTAAAACTAGTTCGGGAAGAAATTTTTTGAACGAAATAAACACCACCCAGCTGAGTATTAAGACAAGAAGTCCACTCACCTTCCTCCTTGTCATTGGAGAGCAGGTTCGTAAATTCACTGGTAATCCGCTCCATATGGTCGCTTAGCAACACCCGCTCACACTCTTTCACGACCTTGGGCAGAGTACTGACATGGAGGTAGGTAGCCACACGGTCATGCTCTTCTTTCAACCGAGACTCGGCCTGCACAACGGAAGGGGGGGGGGTGGGATTATGTATTGATAAGTCATCAATTAACTTAACACAATTCGATGATTTTAATTATTGATTAAATTTTTACTTTGGAATTCCAATAACACAGACGAATTTCGAATTTAATGTGCACCACAAGTGTAAAAAATAGATCATAAAGTATAGAATTCGCATAAAATAGTTACTTAATACTTAATAATATTTTACATTATTATCATACATTCTGTATATATATAATACATATATTACATACTATAATTATTTACTGTTTATCTTTAACCGAGAAAAGGAGCAACCCCTTTCTACTTCTTTTTTTTTCTTCTACTGTAATAAGCATCAAGGAACACAAATAAATTGAACATTAATTTTCGCTGTTGCTTGGATAATGCGTAACCATAACATAATATTGTGTCATATAATGACAGACAATATGCAACGTTAAATATAACCCCCTTAAACGATTTATAACTAAACTTATCGATTACAATATGCAGTTTTAACGAAGTAGTTGTGTACACAGAATAGGCGTTCCCATGTCTACACATATAGCAACCTTCTTTCGAAACAAAAGTTCCTTTTCGGTAGCTTTAAGATAGATTCAATTATTATTTTGATATTGTCGCAATTAAATAAAGAGAATAATTAACGAAATATCAAATATGGCGCAAAACAAAAGAGCGTTTTGATATATTAATGAAAATTTAATATAGCTATACCTGTAAACTATAAGATAAAAGCGAAAACACAAAAATTATATTTAAAAAGTTAGTCATTTGATAAAGTAAATCATGTAGTGGCGTACACATACTTTAAAATCAAATTAAAATATAATTTAACCAATAAAAATAGGACAGTACGAAAATTATCTTTTTTGAAACAATAATTTAAATGACAATAAATGCATAATACTATTCGTTATATTAAACGCAGTGTATGTGTAAGAAAAAAAAGAAAAAAAAAACATTTGGAAAACTGTGAAATATGAGATTATAATTAAGTTTATTTATTAAGATTATTTTATTAAGATTATAATTAATTATTATTAATAAAGAATAATACAAAAAAAAGTTTAATCAAATTATTCATAAATAACCAGCAGATATTTGTTTGTTTATATTTTAATGATTGCCTGCTTCCAAGTAATCAAAGAAGTCATATTAATAGGTATAAAAATAGACGTATATAGCAAAGTACACCTTTTCTACACTTTTATATGAGCGGAGTCTGTGTTGAGTAGTTGCGGGGAAGTGTAGGTGTCTAAATTTTCCACGATTACGAGCTATATTATGATATACCGACAGAAACTGATTCAAAAATCGATTTTCTTATTCTTCGAGTAAGAAAAAAAGTGGAGTAGCTGCAAAAACATCTATAATAATAATTACCACACTGACATTGTACTACATAGTCATGTTTAATAATGAGTGGGAGAAGCAGGACAGAGTGACACTAATAAAGACGCAGAGCTATGCATGCCTACACACGTATATTACATCATACGGATAAATCAAATAAGCAGCAATTCCTTTCAATTATTTGTAAACCAGCGATGTAATTAATACCGCTATCCTCCACTGTAATCCTAATCCTAGAAATATTATAATAGGTAGTCTATATAGAAACAATAAACTACAAAGGGGAAAATTATACCCAATAAAAAATTACAAGAAATATCTCAATATGCAATAAGTTACAAAAACCGAATAATAAGCTCTAACGTCAAAATTAATTAATTTTTGCACCCTTGCTTGCTTGAAATTTTTAATTAAAGTAAACTTATTGAAGCAATTTTTTTAGAAAATCTTTATTGAATAAGAACAAAATTATTGTATAATATACGTGACATATAAATTGATGTGCCTTATTTCTATTATATAATTAATTAAAACTAATTAATGTAAATAGACGAAAAACAAAATCCATACTTATATCTTTATATTAAGCAGTTGATAAATAACAGTGCAATATCATATAAAGAATAACAAAAATGTAAAGGAGGTCATACATTTAACAAAATAATATGTAAGTGATCATATTTATTATTTTACAACTTAAAGTACTAACTTACATACAACTCATTCTTTGTAACAGCGTAGATGCATTCTACATGGTGCTAAGAAGCCCGGATGAGATATTGATTAACCGCAAACTAAGTCAAGCTGGTGTTATCAATATTGAAGACAAACTGATTTTCATCGCCACACTAATTATACGCACACAGAAACAAACATACACACCAACACACACACAGTTGTATATTATATACATACAGATAAAGAATACTGCATTTCATCTTATCTACATATAATTCGCCAAATCAAGTGCGGTGTTGTACCTTAACCGGAAAAAAAGTGCACAAAGATTGATAAACACGTACGATAACATAGTTTCTACATTAACTGAGGGAGGGACCGAACGGTGAAGGAGGTCAACTTTGAACATCGGAGGTAACATTACCATAACATAATAAGTAAGACTTTATTGTGATAACCGCATAACCTAAAAAATAGCATAATCCCTAGTGTAAGATAATCATCAAAGATGGATGCGAAGGTCGAAAAACGACAAAACCGTACTTTAAGTGCCAAAACAACGTGATAAGGAGAAATGGATGTTCTTTTCTCAGACAGTATGTGGAACAATTTTCCAAAGTTTCATTTATCATGAACTCAATAAGCCCGATTAAAGCCACTGTATGTTATTGTAGGTTTGAGTTAGCATAAATTGAATGCCTCACAAAAATATATACAATGAATACCTGGCTCTATCCTTTTACCTCTAGGTAGCTGTAGCAAATCATTCACTCTTCGTAGAACCGGTAATAATGCGGGTTCAAAATCGAAAGAGTCACCAAGAACCTGCTAGCCTGGATGCTTTCAGAAAAAAGTTCCAGTAAACGTAAATAGGAAAGAGATAAATTAATCTCCTCAACGAAGTGAAAGGGTTAACTAGGTCGATTCGGAGCTCAAATTATACATCTCTCCGTTCAATGCACAACTGAACGCTATATAACTTTTACATTCAGTTCGTTAAAATAGATTGTTTTGCCTTCTTTTTCGAAATACTTAACATTTCTGCCTACTGTTTCCAGTTAATAACTTACTCAAAAACAACTATAAAGATGTAAACCACATAGATAATATTATTAATACTATACTATACCATAAATATACATAATATAGCATGAATTAAAAACACATAACTGACAAAGTCGTATACCGATAATAATCGATTCTCTGGAAAACAATATCACACAGTATTAGCCATTACGTCAAATATAATTGACATAATTAACAATTAACTTTTTGTACTAGGAATTAAAAAACAGTAAGTTAAATAAAAATTGCATAGTCAAGAACATCAACTTATGCTTATGCAAAATGAATTTAAAATTGTGATAATTATTGCGGGAAGATAATCTATAATATGTAATAATAAATTGTATTGATATTTAGTTA